>PVKB01005168.1:35543-107827 GCA_004027205.1 Ctenodactylus gundi
AAGATGCTGTGAGCAGAGCTTTGATGGGACTCTGGTTCAAGCCAAATGAACAGAAGAAGAGAATGCTGATAGAAATACGGATGGTTAGGGTCAAGTTTAAGAGGTTTTACATGGGAAAGAGGACTTTATTGCTGATTGGTCTAAGAAGAATGTGTGCTCTGTTCTGGCAAAAAAAAAAAAAAAAAAAAAAAAAAAAAACCTGTGTCGGTGTTTTGCCCTTGCTCTAACACTTTATCTGAAACTGAGAGTAAGGGTGGTGGACTACTAAATCTGATGGAAGAAATTCCAAGGTAGCCCAATGTTCAGGCTCTAACGTGGACAACATGGACATTGCTTGTGCCTTTTGGATGGCTCTACACTGAAAAGCAGAAGAAGAGGAAAAAATGTTAAAATCGGGCAGTTTTACCAGACTGAAAGGGATTGCAAAGATGGGGTGGGGGTGGTTGCTGAAGACATTGGCTCTAAAAAGAAGCCAAGTGTTTGGAATCAAGAATAAATTGTCTTGAGGGTGCCGTAGGAATCAGCAAGACCCCACCCTACATTAACGGAGGTGTTGAAGGCCAGAAGACTTTGCTTTGAAAAGAGAACTACAGGACATCCTAGAAGGCCACCTAGGAAAGTGAACACCAAAGTATTTCAGTGATCTAAGGACTCAGAGGCCACGGTGGCCACCATAGGCCTAGGGGTCCAGGCTATGGCTCAGTACTGTGGCAGATTTTGGAGAAATATTGCAAATCTTCTCTAATATGATGAATATAAATCATAAATAACTAAAACAGCCAAACAAGAGAGATGGTAGGATGTAAGAGACAGATTTGTTAAGGGAGAGGAGTGGTGGAAGGACGTGGGGGGCTGGGAAATGGGGAGAACCAGTGAATAGTAGTTGATGTGATGTGGATGTGCAAAATTCCTCAAGTTTACTGTAACTGTTCTACATTACAAATACATAAAAAAGTACTAAGTCTTTAGGACAAAAACAAGAAATAAGTTGAGGATACAGCTCACTATAAGGGCCCCGGGCTCAGTCCCAGTGCCCTTCCAAAAAAATACTGAACGGTTACATAATTTTCATCACTTTGTCCTCACACTCAAACAATTTGTTAGTAGTTTACAGAAAGAAAAAATAAGCCAGGCATTCATATCTCGCCACAGCTTGCACAGAGTGCCTGACAGAGAGGTGTGAGTTTTAATGAAACTGTAGGACTTGGAGCTTGCCTGGTTGGTTTTTGTGCTTGCTTTGCTCCGATGCCTTTCTAACCTCCTGCTCTTCTCTCTTGGAATGTGAATGTTCAGTCTGTGCACGGTGTATTTAAAGTTTAAAGTGTTTACCCCTTCTTTGATTTATATATGGGCTCTGCTGTGGTTTGGATCTGGCGCATCCCCCAAAATCCTCATGTTCCTATGAATAACACACACTGTTGGGAGGTGGGGCCTGGCTGGAGAGGTGGAAGCCTGAAGCTTGACCTGGACGAGTGTGTGTTGGTCCCGCCCCTCCTCTTGGCCTTGGCTTCGTTCTGTCATACCATAAGGATTTCTGTCTCCAGCTCTGACTTTGGCCCCAGAACAGGCTCCAGCCCTGCCATGTGATTTCTCCATTTTCCATCTGCCCACCCATGAATGGACTGCAACTTTCTAAAACTATGAGCTACAATAAATCTTTCCTCCCTGAAGTTGTGCATGTCAGGTATTGAGTCTCAGTGACCAGAAACACAGACTCATAGCTACGAGTTTGCCTGGACTCTCGGGGAAACTTTGGACTCAGACTCGGACTTGTTAGCATTGCTGAAACTATTAAGACTTTGGCGATTCTTAGGAAGGACTAAACGCATTTTACATAAGAAAATGCACACAATTCTTTCAGAAGCCAGGAACAAAATGTTATGGTTTGGATCAGAGAGGTCCCCCAAAACCTAAAACATTTGGGTATTGTGAATTGCCTATGGATTCTGTGTGCTATTCAGTATTGGAGCCTGATCATGTGGGCTGACTTACAGGTGTGTTTGGTGAAGGGAAGGCATGTGACATATCAGATTACAGATCTGGCAGGATATAAACTCATACGCTAGCTCCATCTTGGTGCCCTGGATTCTTCCTTCTGTGATGCTGGGAGCAGCTGTGCTCCATCAGACCTTTCCCAACTTTCCAGCCACCCATGATTAGCCTGAGATCTTCTGAAACTATAGGCTAAAATAAATCTTCCCTTACATTATCGATGTTGGGTAAAGTGTCACAGCAATGAATAAGTAGCTAAGACACACTAGCTTTCTAAATGTGTGTATTCATAGCTATCAATTTCTCTCCCATTCTGGCTTTCATTGCATTTTATTGATTCCAATGGGATATTCTTTCATTCTCATTTGACTGTGGAATATTTTTGATTTCTACTGTAACTCATTGCTTCTTCAATGATATATTACTTAATATCCACATATTTGTATACTTTCCATAGTTCCCCCTCCCCATTTTATTGATATGTATAAGTGCAAAATTTGAAGTTTACAGTGATTTTGAGCATTTTGTGCACATCCACGTCTTGGCAGGTGACAATAACTTTCCCTCCGTCCTTTTGGCTCTCCTCTTACCCACCCCACCCCCCAGTTCCCATTATTTTCCACATTAAGTTCAATGAGATAATTGTGATGTGGGTTTCTCATATTACATAAACCATTCACTGTTTCACTTTCTGCTTCTGACTCACTTCACTAAGCATGATGGTCTCAAGTTTCTTCCATTTGCCTGCAAAAGCCTCCACACTGTTGGATTTCATAGATGCATAGTATTCCATTGTGTATAAATACCACAGTTTGTGTATCCATTGGTCTGTTGATGGGTATTTTGGTGTCTTCCACATTTTAGCAATTGTTAGTTGTGCTGCTATGAACGTGAGTATTCATGTACCTCTGCTATGTGTTGTTTTTAATTCTTTGGGGAAGATTCCCAGAAGAAGTATCGCTGGATTAAAGGGGATATTTACTTCTAACCTTTTGAGAGACTTTCATACTGATTTCCAGAGTGTTTGTACCATTTTACATTCCCACCAGCAGTGCGGGAAGGTTCCTTTCTCCCCACAGTCTCGCCAGCACTGATTGCTGATTGGTGAGTTTTTGATATAGGCCAATCTCTCAGGAGTTCCACTGTATCTTAGCAATGCTTTGATTTGCATTTCTCTTTATGACTATGGATGTTGAACATCTTTTGATGTATTTGTTGACCGTTTGAACTTCTTTGTCAGTGAACAGCCTCTTCATTTCATTTGCACATTTTTCAATAGGGTTGTTGATTTGGGGGGGGGGGGGGCTTACATTTCTTCAGTTCCCTGTATATTCTTGTTAGGAGCGTCCTATCTGAGGGGTTGGTGGTGAATATTTTTTTCCCATTCTGCTGGTTCTTTTTTGTAGTTTCTTTTACTATCAATTTCTAGTTTTATTCTGTTATTACCTATAAGTATACAATGAATTATTTCAATTTCTTTGTATTTATTTAATCATGCCTTATGGCCAAGGATGTGATCTCTTCTGGGTGGAACACTCTGTGACTATCAGTTATGTCTAATTGTTCCAAAGTGTTTAGCTCTATTTCTTTCTTAATGTTTCTTTTACTAGTAGATGTGTCTATGATGGTAGTGCTATCATAGTAGTATTGAAGTCCAGTACTATACTTGTATTTAAGCCAATTTGTTCTTTCATATTCAGTAGTTTTTGCTTTACAATATTGAGTATCCCAACATTGGGTCACATATACTGATATTTGTGGCTTATTATAGTTGGATTTTTCCTTTTACCAATATGTAATGTCTGACTGTGTTCTGTTTTGTCTTGAAATCTGTTGTGTCTGAATAGTCATCTACTCCCGCTTGTTTTCTGGCTCCAGTAGCAAGAAGTATGAATTTCCATCCCTTTACTTTCAGTCTATGTGTTTCCTTATGGGTAAAATGCTGCTCTTGCAGGCAATAAGTTGTTGTTGCTTTTGTTGTTGTTGTTGTTGTTGTTAACCCTTTCTGCCTTATCTGTGTCTTTTGATGGGAGGGTTAAGATTGTTAGTAGTAATTGTTGTTATTGTGGTTATTTGCTGCATCCTGTCCTCATCTGGTTGCTGCAGTGTTATTGGTTCTTCACTATTCTTAGAACATTCTCCTCTTTTTCTTGTTTCTCCTTTTCTGGTTTCTATGGTGCTGTCAGTCTCTTTTTCCCTGTCTGAGAATCCTTTAAATATTTTCTGCAATATTCATCTGAGGGTCATACATTTCTTTAGATTTTCTGTATCATTGGTAATTTTGACTATTTTGAAGCATAATTCTGCTAAGTATTACAGTCTAGAATGGCACCTTTTTTTGAGCTTGAATGATTTTGTGCCATGACCTCCTGCCCTTTATGCTTTGTTCTATGAAATCCACAGTTATTCTGATGGGTTTGGTATTGTGGGTTACCTTCTGTTTTCCTCTTACAGCATTTACTATTCGCTCATTGTGCTGAATGTCTGAGATTATGATGTGTAATTGAAAAGCTCTTTTCTGGCCAAGGTTATTTGGTGTTCTATATGCCCACTGTACCTCAACATTGGTTTCTATTCTTGGATTTGAGAAATTTTCTGCTATAATGTCAGTGAATATTATTCTTTCAATCTTTTATTCTTTTTTTCTTTCACTCCCACAATTTTGTGTTTGTTATTTTTATGTCACTTATTAGCTGTTGCTAATAGCCACTTTGTTCTCTTGTTTTTAGGCTATAACTGAACATATGGCTCAACTTATCAACTTTATTGTCAAGATCTGACTCTCTGTCCTCATAATTTTCACACTGACTTTAATTGTTTTTAATTAAGTTTTTCATATGTTGTAATTCAGCTTGGAATCTTTAAAACTTTCTATTTCTCTACCGAAATGTTCCTTTATATCTTGTGGTTTTTTTATCTTTTTGTTGTGTATTCTATATAATCATTACATAATTACCAATTAAGATCATTGGGTTTTTTAGTTAAATCTTCTTTGAACTCTAAACATCTCTTGTATTGGTTTAAGCATGTGCTGTTTGAGCTAATTGATCACCTGCTTTTTGGCTTTCTTTTCTATAGGTTGCACTACTTCACAGCCAATTATATCAGCTTCAGGCAATTTAGGCATTTTGACTTACTGACTCATTTTCCATAGTTCTACTATTATCGATTGTAGATATGATAGTGTCAATAAAGTCTGTGTCTATTACAAGGATTTCTCTTGAGAGATTATTCCTTTCCTTGAAGTTTTCTTGAGTTTGTTCAGATTTTAACATCTATACCTGTCTTTATCTTACTCAGATATTAATTTTAAGAGTCCTCTCAATGACTGACCCACTGGTTACCTGTTTTGGACATTTTAGTGAAAGAGAAAGAGGCTACAATACTGTAGGAGATCCAAGGACAAGCTCACTATTGGCATATTTCGGAAAATAAGAACAAGGTTCCTGCCATGAGTAACAATATGAATGAAATCTATGCTAGTATTATAATCTAAGACTACAAATTATTAGCAAGACCTAACAACCAGGATAATACTGCAACTAGTCTACCCATAATATTAAAGATAAAGTCTGCACTTTTGTCTATCTAAATAAATTTAAAATGCACTTATATTAAGTTCTA
This sequence comes from Ctenodactylus gundi, assembly GCA_004027205.1. Lineage (NCBI taxonomy): Eukaryota > Metazoa > Chordata > Mammalia > Rodentia > Ctenodactylidae > Ctenodactylus > Ctenodactylus gundi. The sequence continues at coordinate 41,160 of PVKB01005168.1, forward strand.
CCAAAATCAACACTCTATCACCATCAATAATAGAGATTTGTAATGGTTACCTCAGCCAAATCAAACCACTAAAAGTTATCAACTCTTACTAGGCTCCAACCATTCTATCATCTTTAACAGTAGTATAGAAATCAACAGTGATGATAAAATGTAAGACATAACAGCTAATGGCATATTGTACTAAGTAATTAAATCATACAATCATTTCACTCTTAACATTAAAAATGTGAGATATCCTACTAATGAAGGCATCGATACAAAGTGTCTAGTAACTTGTTAAAGAAGTCTATTAAAAGCAAGCCTGACACTCTGTTCCTGCTTATAATAGAAAAAAAAAACTACATTGATGTTCTGGGCTCATTTAAATAACAAAGTAAGTATCAATCCCCAACAATCCAAGCTCTATAGCTATAAGTTGTCAATATTTGAAAATATCATTAATAAGAGTGGTAGGAGTAGGGAGAAGGATAACAGAGACAGAGGTTAGCTTTGAAGGAACAAAAGGAAATAGAAGAAAGTACAGGATAGAAAAAAAGAAAGACAGAATTTTAACCTAAGACTGAATGAAAGTATGTAGATTTCAGCAATAGTATCAAAAGAAAAAACAAAGAAAGGACCAAGATGGCGACTGAGTAACAGCACTGCACAATGTCTCCTCATCAACTCACTTAAAAAGTCAAGAAGAAAAAAAAAGCATGCTTGGTATAGCTAGGAAAGAGAGGAGCATCCCCCCAAACTGAAAGGCAACCAGCAGGAGGCCAGAAACTCCAAAGGACAATCGAAACCAGAGGGGGAAAAAAAAATCCTGCCGTTAAGGAAATGGCCACAGCCGGCTCAAAATGGCAGGCAGCTGCGGATGGAGGAAAGCACGCAGGGACCTGAACATCAGAAGGAGCGGAGCTGGGAGAGGACGGAGCTGGGAGAGAACTGAGCACACAACGATGGGAGAGGAGGCGGCTGCGGGCTGGTCCGAAATCCTGAAGTCACATCTGATGAGGAAGAAAACAGCCAACTTGGTGAGGCCCCAAGCTGCCAGCATCCACAGATCACAAACAAGGTCTGGAGGCCAGAACCTCAGCCCAAGGTAAGCGCAGACCCGGATAAGTGGGAATTATTGGCAGCAGGTGAACCAGCCTCAGAAGCACCAACCTGTGGGTGTTTGTACTGAAAACAAAGCGAGGGCTCCCCCCTAGAAAAGGCCCCAGGATCTCAGATCAGAAATGGGGCTCAATAGCCTACGCAGGGAGTGACGTCAGCAGGAGCCATTTTCTTCCCTGTGCACCAGAGACAGTCAGAGGTAGCAGTACCATGGAGAAACGTGGTAACAAAACTTATAAAAAAAGATCTGACTCCCCAGGGGATGGTACAAGGGGTGCAGAAATTGCAGAACTCAAAAAACAGATGGGCATGAGTGATGGTGACTTCTGGGCCCAGATAGCCAGTGAAATAAAGCAGGAATTAAAGCAAGAATTATTAAAGCAGGAAGCAAAGCAGGAAATAAAACAGACAGAGCAACAGCTACAAGAACACTTATCCAAGCAAAAAGCAAGCCTTGAAAAGAAATTAGAGGAGACCAAAGAAGAAATGGGGAAGCGCGGTTACAAATCTCCTACAAAAAGACCTGAAACCCCAGGAGATGATATCAGGGTAAATAAACATGAATATGGCAAAAATGATGGCAATTTCTGGGCCCAGAAATTCAATGAATTAGAGCAGGAATTAAAGCAAGAAATAAAACAGACAGCAGAAGAGCTACACCAATACATAGATAAGCAAAAAGCAACCCTTGAAAAGCAGCTAGAGGAGACCAGAGAAGAAATATTCCAGAAGATAATGCAGACAAAAGAGGAAAATAGAGAAGAACACAGCAGAGATATCGAAAAATTGAATGCAGATATTCAGAAAATAAAAATCATGCAGGTAATAATAAGCAACCACTTTAAACAACTTCTGAATACAATGTCAGACCTAGAAAATAAAGTGACTAAGCTGCAACATACAGGCCATGAAGAACACAAAGCAAATAAAGAAAGTGAATCATTGCAATGGCTGTTAGATGATTCAAGGAGAAACAACCTCAGAATTATGGGAATCGAGGAGAAGACTGAGGACAAAACAAAAGGCTTAAAGGACATGTTTAATGAAATAATGGAAGAAAATTTCCCAAATTTAAGAAAAGAAATGAACATGGAACTATTGCAGGCATATAGAACATCAAACAACTTTGATCAGAAGAGATCTTCATCACAACACATCATAATTAAAATTCTAGAAACCCAACACAAAGAGAAAATACTAAAAGCGGTAAGAGAAAAACAGAAGGTGACCTACAAAGATAAGCCCTTCAGGATAACGGCAGTTTTTCAATCTAAACTCTAAAAGCAAGGAGATCTTGGAGCAATGTCACTAAAGCACTAAAAGAACATAAATGCCAACCAAGACTGTTATATCCAGCAAAACTACCTTCTAATTTTAAGGGAGAACTTAAAACTTTCCATGACAGAGACAGCTTAAAGGAATTTGCAGCCACTGAACCAATATTGCAGAAAATACTTGAAGGAAACCTGGAAAGTGAAAGGGAGACCAGCGACACCAATGACCCCAGAGAAGAAGCGACAACAGCTAGAGGAGAATGAGCTGAGAAAGAGTATGTTGGTAATTAGTGAAATATGAGTAAATAAGATATGAAAGCTAAGGAATTCTGAAATAACTAAATTTGCCTTCATGTCTGTCACTTTAAGTATATTTATCTGGTATAGATTTGACTTCATTTAATGTAGTAATGTGATATAGTTTTAACTTTGTATAGTTGTAGCAATTCGCCTATCAGTTCACTAATGGAAGTTTATCCTAAGGAAACTGATAGATGTATAGATAACCTTGTGAATGTACAAATATGTACCTTCCAATATTCAACTAAGGCAATTAAATTTTATGTATCTATTTAGTTTTCTTCTTTCCCAAATTAACTAGTCTTTTGAACTACATGCTTATAGTAATTTTCTATTGGGAACTAGTGGGTAAGGCCAGGTGTAATAACAACAAAGATATAGGAAAATATGGGAAAAAAACTTTTGGTGAATATCCCAATAAAGGGATTGGTTGGATTCAGAGAAGAGATATCAAGATCTAACTACTGGGAACCCATTAGAGAAACAGGAAGCTGGGATAGAGTGATGACTTAAGTGAAATGACTTAGGTGCGGAAGATTAATATGTTACACACCGTATGATTTCTTGGACTTGGAAAACCCAGAACACAGACATTCTTTGGAACCATACGAAGGGATAGCCGGAGCCTGGGGAAGGGACAGAGAGGGCGTGGGAGGGTAGAAGATGGGAAGGGATTGTGAAGTCGATGTGATACATAGATGTACCAAACACCCAAATTCATTGTAAATACTATGTATTACATTTGTATATTAATAAAAATAGTAGGGGGGAAAAAGAAAAAACAAAGAAAGAAAGCTATGTATAAAACAGAGAACAACTTCTGGGTCTATAAAAGACTTTTTGAGAAAGCCAAAAAGAACTACTAGAGAGAGAAAGAAATGCAAAAATTAACAAATACCAACAAAAAAATCCAAACCAATACCAGAAAAAGCACAATTCCAAAAATACCTAGAGAGAACCGCTGAAGTGAGTCCAAAGTCTGAAAATGTACCTGTTGTATTTGGATGGGAAACCTCTCTCGGCAAGTCTTTGGGCCTTACCAATTACTGCCTCCAAGTATGGGGGTAGGAGGCGATCAGTCACTGGACTGTTTTGCTTGGGTTCCCTGTTCAGTTCTCCCTTTGTGCTCCCTGATGAGGCCAGTTCCACCTTTGCTGAGTCCCAGTGTGCCGTGGTGAACTCCATCCTCTCAAGTGTGTTAGGAGGAAGCAGAGAGTCTGCTGGGTTCTATGCTGAGAGTATACAGCAATGGTGGCCTCAGAATCCCAAGGCCTAGGCCTAGTCACATCACAACAACCCTTCAGACAAACATGCTCAGGTGGTTCTGATTCTCTTGCTCCTTTGCTGCAAGGGTTGGGGTGGGAAGGGACTTTCTGTGATCTATTCATGCAGGTCTTAAGTTCCTCAGAAAGTCTGCCACTTCCTCTCCCCTCTCTGCCTTTGCCTCCTCTGTCCTGTCTCTACTGGCCAAGAGAGAGCACAAAGTCCCTGAGTTTCAATGCTACCAGATTTCCTGTCCTGCACCACCAGCTCACAGCAGCCTTCTACCAGCTCTCAGCTGAGCCTAGCTCTGAGGCTCCAGCAGTCAATGAGCTCCCAGCTGGTTGGTGGGGTGAAAGGCACAGCGCTCTCCTGGCACATGCACCCTAGAGTCCCTCCAGTGACCATAGCCTTGAGAGTCCTACTCCATCCTAGCTTTAGATCATTGGGATCCACTGCTACACCAAACCAAGCTGCCAAGGAGTCCCCTCCACTGTATCTTAGGCTCCTGAACGAGTTTCCTGAACTCTCTTGCCCTGCAGCCATTTCGATCCACTTTTAGTTTCCGTTTCGACACAGGATCTCACTAAGGCACTCAGTTGCACAAGCTGTGATTAAAATTGTGATCCTCTTGCCTCGGCCTCCCAGAGTAACTGCATGCAACACCAGACACAGCTTTTCAGAGTTTTTAAAACCATCTATTTAAAACCCTACTTTTATCTAGCCATTTGAAATATAATTTTTATGATGTGCTACATTCCTATATACAGTTGTATTTCTTATTTAACATTTACCCGGGTACCTCACATTTTGAGGGCTATTATAATCAAGATGCTAAATTTCTGTGGTGTGGTGCTGGAGATTGAACACAGGACATTCACTCTGAGCTACATTCTCCAGCCTGTCTTATCTTTTTACTTTGAGTCAGTGTCTCACTAAATTGCTAAGTTACCCACACCCAACTCAAACTTGTAATCCACCTATCTTAGTCTCTCGAAGTTCAATTACAAGGCTGAGCCCTAAGCCCAGTTAAGATGTTAAGTAATGTGATCATTTAAACATCATTAAAATAATAACCTGCATATACATTAAAGATCATTTCAGGAATATCAATGCCTAAACTTAGATAAGAACGTATGGCTTTGTGAAATTTGAAAGTCCAGTAAAACTAAAATTAGGAATAAACTTCTTGTAATAAGTTGGATAAAGAGAATTGACAAGTTTATTTTACTAGTAAATCATTACAATACATTTAGGTACTTTTTTCATTATTGCAGGGATTAGATTAATCAGTATCAATAAACCTACAAACTCACATAGTGATAATATTTTGTTGGATTTATATAAAAATTTGAAATTGCATATTTTCAAATTATATTATCATCTAGCATTTTTAAAATGTATAGATAGTGAGAAATTTATATTAAATAGCTGAGTGTAAAAGGGGAAACTCATAACTTCGGTTGTCAAATTATTTTGTTTAAATAGAAGAAAATATTTAAAAATATATGCTTGATAGAAGACTATATCTAGAATACCATTTAAAATATTCAGAATTCAATAATTTGACAGTGTATATAACTCAGTTTTAAACCGAAAATAAACAAATACACAGGCAAATTTTGGTAAGCAGAGCAGATGAATACCACTGGTGGCCTTCAAAGCCCACCATCTTCACCCCTCTTAACCAACTGAACCAACTCCTAGAATCCCTCTCTCTGTTCAGTGTCTTCTGTTCGGTCCTTCATATTTTCCAAGTTACCTCCAATCACTAGATTTTCATACACATAGGAGCTTTCTGCTGGTTCTCTTCGCCTAAGCCAGTTTTACACATTGGAAGTCATACTGGACTCTGAGCTGTCAGCTTGACTGCGCCTTCAGAACACTAGTCACAACTGAAATTTAACATGTTTGTGTGGTTGACGTCTCTTTATCCACTAGCTCAAGATCTGCTGCAAGCGTAGTGACCACATCTGACTTAGCTCCCTTTCAAATCGTAGCATGCAGCAGTGCTCTGGAACATCCCAGTCACTCATGAGCATTTGATAAATTAATTAATGGAAATACGTGGTATGGAACTAAGTAACACACAAGTGTGTAATGTGTGGAAAAGCCATGGACATCCAGAAAGTTGAAAGTTGAAGAAAGGATCTTTAAGGACTTTTACCAGGAAACCGTGCCAGCTTTCCCAGAAGGCCTTCGCTTCACAGCTTGGCTGCACTGCAAAGAAACGGCACGTGCAAAACTGACACTCGGCTACGGTATGAATACATGGTCAACTGGAAGATATCTAAGGTACATGGAGATAGCAAACCAATTTATTTTCCGCTATATGTTGTCTCTACAATATGATAGTCTCTATAGGTTTGGAATTATGAAATGTTAGAATTTGAAGAGACTTATGGTATTTTTTTCATCCTAGTGACTGGTTTTGCAGAAGAACAGGCTGAGTTTTCTGTTTAAAGATGACAGAGCACATTTGTTCTGATTTCTTGTCTAGCTACATCTTCCTTCTTACCTTTTCATTTGAACTTACAAATCTTATTTTTATCCTTTTTAAACAAGTTTCTGTCTTTTTTTCAAAGAAACTTGTAAGCCAACATTACTAAAACTAGCCTCATTAGAGGTCCTATACATTACCCTCCACACACAATGAGAAACAAGATACTTATTCTTTTGTGCACTCATTTTATAAAATCCTTAAAAATAGAAATGATACTTTCCTATAATATTTTTCTTTTAGAATGTTAGCAAATTATTGAGTGGTAAATTAATTTCATCACATTGCTTCAGAATTAAAGTTCTCAAAACTGGCTGATCATCATGACACAGTTTCTCCAATGCACTGTCTCCAATATACTGAATTCTGGATGCTGTTGATTAGGGACAGCATGTAAGAATTCATATTTTTAAAAATCCTATGCAATCCAAAAGCATGGATAAGCTAGAAAATGACTGTCTTAGAGGATTATAAAACTTTGATATCTTTGAAACTATTCTTATGAAACATGCCTAGCCCATCTAAAATAATAACAATAATAATACTTGATGATGATATAATAGAATAGAATAAAAGTATTACCTAAGCTTTTAAGGTCTTTCTTCTGAAGTACTCAATTATTTTGCACGTGCAAAATTTAGTACAAGCTGGATTGGTTGAACCAATAAAATAATCTAGGCTGTGAAATGTCTCGGTCCCCTATTATTCAGATTTAGAGAGCTCCCCTCCTGACATTTCCTTCCACCGCTTCACAAATGCCATCATCTTTATGACTGTAGCCTTTTTACTTTTCCTTACTGCTATTGCCTTCCTGCAGACTTTATAGCAGCTTTGACAGTCCCCCTCTTGATTCATTTAATCCCCCTCCTTTTCTCCACTGTCTTTTTTCTCCATCTATTTTAAGTTACAGGGAAAGACAAGAAAATCACAGCCTAAAGGCGTTCAGAATTTAACGTTTTCACTCTACGGAATATGTGAATCACTCACTTGCACATTCTGGGGTTTAGTTATTTGTTTCTTTTTCCAAAAGAAATTGTTTTTACAGATTGCAAAAACATGGATTTTGATGCTGACTCTTTTCTTGACACTCTCTCCCCATCTGAAATTTCCCTTGATTTCTTCTTATACTCAAACATGTTCACAATATGTGGCTGGCAAACTAAAACAGGACATGACTAACGTTGCGCAACATCTTTAGGAGGCTTCCTCTGTAAACGACTGCAGCTACAGAAGTCCGGTCTCAGTCCCAACAGCACAAGCCACTCGCCAGGGACAAGACCTTATTCCAGGCTCAGCTCAAGAAGAGAGAAACGCTGGCTGTAACACTTCTTCATGCAGGTGCCACCAGACCCTGGGGCTTATGACATCAGGAAGGTTAAACACTTGTATGGTGTTATATCCTCTGTGAGATCCGCCATTTCGTCATTTTGAAGAAATCGGTTTCTCAAAAATAGATTGGGGGTTGCCATAAACTTCCCTGGAAGGCCTCCCCGTAGGGAGGGGACCTGGCATTCGCCCTACCTAAACAAATAGGGAAGAATGAGTGAGAACAGGTGAGCAAAGGCTACCTAACTCAGATGCAGCTGGTGGAGGAGGAATACGGGCCTTGGTGAGTTTTTCTCTGGATTCCGATCGCCGCTTCTTTGTTAGACCGTGAAATCATCAAGAGTCACAGTACAGGGCCAAGGTGGACATATTACGCCTTGCTACTGTGGCCTTGGTCGTCTGCATCTGACCCAGCCGCACCTCAGTAAGGCTTGAGTGTGTTCTCTGTCTCCCTGTAGCCTTGCCTACAGCCAGGGTAGGTGACTGGACAAAGCTGAACGTGAGGGACTGGGGATCCTGGATCACAGATTTTTCAGTCTCTTCTCCCCTTGTAAAGGCGGGAAGAGTGGTCCGGGCCAAAGTGAAAACAGTCAGGGCCAGCAGCCAAGGGCAGGACTCAATCGGAGCGAAGTAGCATCAGTGACTGAAGCGACAAATAAAATGATGAATGCAGGTTTGAGATAGCAGGAGATTCAGATATGCACAGAAACTGCATAGGAATCGGCAAAATGGCAATGCGCACACATCATGCTGTAGCCAAGGAAAATTTCTGAAACAAATTTACAAAGGCTGTGAATCCTGAAATTACTAGACATTCAAAATTTCATAGGTGGTACCATCTCCTACATCAGGATGTTCTACTTTTTGAAGGACCCTGGTCAATTTCAATGTGTCTATATCCCCTGCAGACATAATAGGACAGACACATCAACATAAGAGACAGACAAACGATCTGTCTGTAGAGAAAGGAAAGAAACTGGAAGTGTGGAAAATATTCCGATCCATTTCTGCCAATAGGTCACATACCTCAGGAGAGTTTAATGGGCAAAGGGAATTTCCATCTTCAGAAAGTTAAGCTCGATTTAAAGCAGAAGTGGAAATAAAGAGCACGAGTTGTGAACAAAGAATTGTGAGCTGCTTTTCACTGATTTGTCCTCTCTCCTGTTGCTGCTGATTCTACCTCTGCTGGTACTGCGGAGTTCACTAAACTAGCCCAGGTCCTGCCAGGTGGAGCCACCTGCGTCACTCAGACTCACTGCAACTCCAACCCTCGTCTTGCCCGGACCACACGAGCTCCGCTGTGTTGTACATAGACACGGTGCATCTTTTTACTTGTTATTTTCCTCACTGTACTTACAGTCTTTTCTAACAACCAGAACTTTTATGGATCATGAATTTAAGTCTGTTTGATAAAAACCTTCTTGCTTAAGTTGAAAGAAACAACAACAATAACAACAACAAACAGAAACACAGAGTCAGTTTCGGGGGAAGAAATATTCTTTAAAGTCATTCCAGTTGAACATCAGTCTGCTAATTGGTCTCTTTCTTAAACATTGGCATTTCCCCCATGAAATCCAGCCTTATTGCAATTGAATGTTTAAAGGGTTTACTTCATTCTAATTATTAGTAGTAGCAGTGTATTTTAAAGTAACACTCTAAAAAGTTGACTCAAATTCTTCAGAAAAGATTTTCATTAGTCTGGAGCTGAGCAAACTCATGCCTCCTTTGTTTTGGAATGCGAGTATAATTTGTTGGCACATTACATAGAAGTGAGAAGAAATGAGGATGTGTTGGGCTATTCTGAAATTAACATTATGCCTTATATCTGTACAGTCCACAGAGATTCTACTGCAGTTTTAGACCTATGTAATTTGATCCACACATCAAGCCATCAAAGTAGAAAAGATAAATAGATTTGCCTTTAAAACTGTATATCTATGAAAGTTTTTTAACCTGAGACTAACTCCATTGACATTTTGTCTTGGTGAGGCCTAAACCACAGGTGCATGTGTTCTTGTCTCAAAAATATTATTCCCATATACTTAAGCTTCACTTCAGTATTACCCATAAGCTCAAGATTTTAATAAAAGTAACACAGGATAAGTTTTTCCATTAAATTTTTGAAGAAACCAAATTCATAGGACATGATAGCTATGGCCATATCATCCTTTGCTTTGTGTGTGTGTGTGTGTGTGTGTGTGTGTGTGTGTGTGTGTGTGTGTGTGTGAAACACAATTCACAGGCTCTTGAATTCAGGAGAGCTGAGGTAGGAGAATGCTGAGTTCAAGACCAACCTCAGCAATGTATCTTGTGTAAGGACATTTTTTGTTTTGTTGTTGTTTTGTTTTGTTTTTGTTTTTTGTTTGTTTGTTTCTTTTTTTGAGACAAAGTCTCACTCTGTAGTCCAGGCTTTTCCTGAACTCACTATGTAGCCCCAACTACCCTCAAATACATGACAACCTTCATGACACAGCCTTCCAACTGCTGGGATTAAAGTGTGAGCCACCACGTTCATCTTACGTGATGCTAGGGCATCAAACTCAGGGCTGCTAGCCAGGTGAGCACTCTAACACTGTACTACTGTTTCTCTAACCCCGTGTGTGAACTTATGCATGGAGAAGAGAAAGTAGATTTTCCACTTCTAGCTTCTATCTAGATTCAGAACTATGAGGAGTGTGTGTCTTTGCATTTGAGGCTGTATCTATTAAAACACATAGGCATCATGACCTAGTTTTATGGGGGCCCCACCAGGTGCATTCTCAGATGACTTTTTCGGTGTTCCAGTTCCCTTAAATCTCTCCAAAGTGCCAGATGTTTCTTAAATTGCTCTCTTGCTCAGTAGATTTGAAATCAGTGGGGCTTGGTGGTAAAAGGAGAGGGCTGTTGTTCTTAATTTTGTTTTCTTCCTTCGAAGGCTCCTGCCACATCTGTGCACTGAAAAGCTATCTGTTTCATTAGCCCAAGAAGTGTCTCCCGAAAGCTGTTTGATTCTTCATAACCCATAACCTCAGGCAAAAGCTTACATTCTCAAAAAGGGGGGGGGGGGGAAGAAAGTCTTATTGTGGTTTTCTGTGTCTCTTTGATGCTCAGTGCAGGTGCCTGCATAAGGCAGCCGAGCGTCAAGTTCAATGCTCAATTCCCCTCAGTGATTTTCTATATGCTGCCCCTTCCTCTTCATGGGAACTCAAGGACTTTAGGGGTTATTATCGAACAGAAGTATCAGTTCACAGAGACCTTCAGAGGGAGCAAAACCCCACTGGTTGTTTTGTTGAAACATCCTTTATTGTCCAACTCAATGAGAAAAAGTACAATGTAGTGGAAATAGCATTTCAGGAAAACTGGGTTTGATTCTAACTTCTTCCATTAACCAGCTAGATGACATTGAAAAACTTATTTAAAAATCTTGAACCAGTTTTTTTTTCATTTCTTTACAGAAGGATTTTTGTTGACATGTATGCTTTCTCCCATGGCAACCACCTTATAAGTCTTTTACAAATATTTATCTCCTGCTTCTTTTTCATAAACTTTATACTGGGTACTGGAAATGTAGAAATACCTAAAATATCTTAGCTGCTTTCAAAGTATATAATCTAATTGAGGTGAAATCCATCTGGCCAATAGATAAGGGTTAGATCTGTGATGAATCTTGGAATCAAGATTCCTGATGAGGTGTATAACAAGGGGAAAATTCTTAATTCAGATTGTGGAAACAAAATGTATACTGAGCACAAGATTTTTTTTACTTTTTCCACTCTCACTTGTCTAAGATAGAATGCATGACAGTCATTATATATTCATTTAAAACATTATGCATATATATTCATTTACATACGCATGCTTATTTTTAGTGGTGTTCTGTAGTTGAAAACTTACTGTACACTGGCAATAATTTTTATGCTTAGAATTTATCATGCATTGTCCTTTGTAAACTTAAGATAGCTATGGTGTAAGTACTTAATTCTAGCTCCTAAAACAAACCTCAGAATTGAGTAGCAAAGCACAAAAATGGTTACACAGTGCTTAAGGGGTGAATGAGGTTATTGTTGTTATTGTTGATTTCTGATATTTTTCTAGGAGTCTAGGGTAGGGAATATGGTGTTTTTTATGTGATCTCAAAGAGTAAAAGCCTGATTACTCTCAGAATGACAAACACATCATCTTCCCAGATGCATGTTGTTTATGTCATTTGAATAAATCAGAATCAAGTATCTATCCCCTCACTTTTCCTTTTATGACTTTATTGATTGTTGACATCATGACTTCTCTTCTCCCTGACTTGTGGGCTTAACTTCCTCTGCCTTGAAACTGACCCCTTGGTGCCCTGGACAACACTGTTCTGTACATGGCTCATGTGTTCTCTGTCTCACTTCCATGACCACAGCCACACGCAGGGTTTTAGTCCTCGACACCTATTTCTTCAACCATGGCAGGAGCTTCATAACCTCTAATCACTTCCTTCTTCAGTGTATTTTACTTCTGTTCTGAGTTATATTTTTTATTAATTATTTTTATCTCATATAGTGAGTTACAAAGAAAAAGTGATTAGTAAATTACTTTGTTCTTGACATTTATAATGATGAAGATTTAATAAATAACCCAAATGACTGTGTATGTTTATAACAGGGATATTATAATGGAATATCTTATCTGTATAATACCAGAAATAAATTTGCAATGTTCTTAATTTTTTTAATTACAGTAGTAACAGTAAGAAAGCAGCTATGCATAACTTTGAGTTTCCTGTGAGTGTATATATCTGTATGCATAGACCTACACAAATAAACACACACATACACTTACTACTCCATGCCTAGCCATTTTCTTCAAACAATACAAAATTTCTTAGGAATATTTGTTTCTTAAGCTTTCCTAAATGTACATCTTGTAAAATAAATACAAATTAAATATATATTTTTAAATGATTTTTATCAAATGGAACAAAATAAGCCTGTGTCCATCTGGCTAAACAATATGTGTGCTTTTTATTGGTGACTTTCTTCTTAAATGTTGACCGTAAGTCCAGAATTGCACAGAACATTTTAAGGTATGCAAAGCGGTAAATTACAGAGGACCTGCCTTTAGAAATGAATATTCACATTTGAAGTTAAATGAGCTTTAAAAATACAGTGCTCAATAAAAAATTTTTTGTAAGATTATACTGAGAATTCAACCAAATAAAACCATAAGATTTCTGTGCATAAAAAAGCAATATATAAGTGAAAATGAGTAACAAAATGGAAAAGAGTACAGGCAACGTAAAGAGGGCTACTATGAATGCATCTCTAATATCATTAAAATTCCAACAGTGGTCATAAATCAGTAAGAACTTTGTAGGAAAACAAGCAAGGAATATCATAGACAATTTCACAGAAGACTAATTATAAATGAGTAGTAAATCAAAAAATGGCAATGATAATGAAAGAAAATTAAAATAAATCATAATTTTTCACTTGTGAACTTGGCAAAGATCTAAAACACAAATACTGCTTAATCTTGGCAAGACTTCGGGTAAACAATATCTGTCATCTACCACTACTGAAAGAATTTGCTTCACTTTTTCCAGAATACAGCAATGCCATATTTCTGAAAAGTTTTATGAAAGTGCAAAAGGTTTGTCTAGTAACTTTAGTTATTATATTATGCCCTGAAAACATAATTATATGAAATTAAGGATAAACATAAATTTTCATTGTGCGGTCATTTGCAATAGAAAAACCTGAGATGACCTTAATGTTTAAAAACGGACCATTGACTGATCTATTGTATGACTGTTAAAATAAAGCTACAATTTTGAAAGAAAGATGGTCATGATGTACTGATGAGGTAGAAAAGCAGATTAGAAAATAGGAGGTATAATATATATATATATATATATATATATATATATATATATATATAGCAGGTAAAGATTAGTAGTATCTTCTGTATTTTCTGCAGTCATCTAAAGCTCTTGATCAGCGTATCACCAACCACATCACATCTCAGACCATCACTGAATTACTGCAGAGGTTGTGATACCTCGGGAAACAGTGATGTAATGCTAGACTCCCATGGCTCCCCTTTCAGCAGCGAGGAGCTTCCCGCTGCATAACTTGCATATCTAGCATTTTACGAATCCGCAGCTCCCAGTGGCGTCTGATTCTCACGCTGAGCAAGAATGCGCGCTCCAGGAGAAGCATATGCACTCAAATTCTCTTCCTCCTTCAGATCGCGAACACCACCCCCTCAGCAGAACCAAGCCACGACTGACTGACAAGCTCAACAGAGAAAGAGCAGAAAACAGGAAGACATGTATGACACATTGCCCCGCATTCATCAGATCACCCTGCAGAAAGGGGAAATAACAAAGGGTGAATGGTGGGAAGTCATTTTATCTGCTAGAAAAATATGCCCTGTTCCCTACTCAAAAAACAAGTGGTTGTGAAGCAACCACATTATTTAAAGCTGCAAGGCAAACAGGAAGAGGCGAACCAAACATGCTGGCCCTGAGAACTTCCCGCAAGAGCTCCCTCCAGCTGGCCTGCTGTGCAGGCATGGTGGGTAGGGGCGCTGACAGGCTCTGGTGGTCGCTGCGAACCCGGAGCTTTCTTGATGAGAAAGGAAAGAGGAAAGGAAAGTGCTGGTTCCTCTTTATCAAGCTACTTGAGAGGGAGTTGCTAATTCAAATGAATAATAATCATTTCTAGAATTAGAAACTACTATCAATTTAAGCATCACTATCTGAGAAAAAATGCGAAAATGCAAGCTTCCATTGAGCATTGCTGAAGAGTAAGAGGTCAAGAAGGCTGCCTAGAACGTGGGGAATGGCAGGACTTAAATCTGGCAATGCACGTGACTGTGGCAGCATAGAACTACCATCATGAGAACGTGTCACATATACAAGTCGGGCTAAAGCATCTCTAGATTTGAAATGTGTGATACAAGTGGACAGCTATTCTAACACAATTACAGGGAGGACGCTTGGCCCCAGGTCTCTTTTTAGCCACATTTTGAAATACCTACAGCCTCATGTCCTGATCTGGTCTGAGCTAAGTTACTGCTTTTCTGTTTCACAGACCAGCCTCGATTCTGAGGGAAGTGTGCATATTGTGACCACAAAGCAACGTGGGTATTGTTCTAAAGCCTTATCATAATCTGGTAGTATCACTGTTTATGAGCAAGGGCCCTGGGGCTGGAGTGGCTGCTACACCATCAAGAGCCAGTTGGCCGCAGGTCAGTTACTGGTACAGCTTTTTCAGACTCCTCCTAGGTGCAAGGCAAGACACATTGAGAAATGGTGGGGCAAGACGTCTCACGCCATTATAGGGGCAAACATTTCTTTTGGGCCAAAGCAATCAGTCCCATGGGAAAATTCTTTCCCCTAGATACAAAAAGAAGTTTGAGGCCACAAGACGACTGTCAGTACCCAGGGACGTTCTATCGAGGCCCTCAACTTCCAGATACAGGTCACAACGAGAAAGACACCAGTTGGCTGACAGTGATATTAGTGCACTTCTCTCACTCCTCTGACAAGATGTAGTGTCACAGAGAACCAAATTAACACACCGGGAGGCTTTGTCATTAAAGAAATACAGGCACGCCCTGATTATTGCTAGCAAGGGAGCAGAGTGTGTGGTGCAAATAGCAATCCTAAGTCTCAGAACTAATATTCTTTCAGACAGCACAGTTCTGTCTCAGTGTATCTTGAATTGGGAGACAGGGTGTAATTTTTCAAATCTAGAGGGACAAAGTGATTTCCAAGCTAGGTACTTAAAGGTATAGCCAGCCATAGATCGCAATGAGCACAGCTGTCAATGTTGTCATAATCATAAAAAAAAGGAGTGAGGGAGAAGGAAACGTGAACGATGGGGGAGAAAATCACAAGTGTTTCTAAATCTATATGTACGAATAGAATATGCTATTTATGAAACTAAGCCAGATAGGCACTTAAACAGAAGAATAAAAATAGGATTCATTTATGTGAAGTAAGTCATCAAATAAAGCCAGGCAACTTACGGAAGAACTTCAAGAAGCTGCACTGTACTGTAATTGTCATTGTTTGCTTTGCTTTCAGATTGAGATGTTACCATTTTATGCCTTTAAAGATGTACTTGTATTTGTTGTTTTGCTATTTGAATGAAATCTCTCAATTACAGAAAAACAGGTTCCAATTCAGGAATAAAAAAAAAAAAAACAGGTTCCACTACAAATATTTTTCTCAATTATTTGTTAATATTTAATAAATTATTTAATCCCTTGGAGCCTCAGTTTCTTCAACTGAACGTGAAAAGAATAATATCTGTCATGAGAACGCTTCAGAGCATACATCAGACTATTCGTGAGAAGACACACCGTGGTGGCAGACGTGGCTTTGAAGTGTTGATAATACCTCAATAAAAACAGAGATGTTGGAGCCACCTTCATACCTGCCAGGGAATGACAGATATGGGAAATTGGAGGGGGACACGTAGAAAGCTGTAGTTACTAGAAATGGCCAGTGTTTTTCTTTAATTTTTTTTTTTCAATGTGAAATATCAAAATCATTGAAGTCCTCTGAAACTCGCTTTCCTGTTTACTTATGTCTCAAGACTGGAAGAAACTGAGTATTACCTATACCACAAAAAATAAGCAACTCACATAATTGTCTCAATTAATTGTCCCACAAACCAATGTGATATTCAGACTTGAAGGAAATAGGTATTTATGCCCATCATGAAATAGTTCAGGTCTAAAAAATCATCTAAAAGACTATAACCAAAAGCAATGGTTCAGAAGAAACTTTATGTCCCCAAATTATAATACATTTGACATTCCTGTGAGAGACCAAAATTATTTCCTACAAAATAATCAATGAAGCGATAATCATGGGACAAGTCCTGGCCAATTCTGCAAAGGATAATGGCACAGGAAGGTCAGAATTATTCAACCTTGGTCAATTAACAGAAGGAGTTTTGCAGGGGGCAGAACCCAGATCTTAAAGAATCAGGTTCCAGGACCAAAGGCAGGCAGAATGAGTAGGCAAGTATCAACTGGTGTAAAAATGTAATGAGCAACTTGTATTTATGAAATGATTCAGATTTTCAAAGGAAGAACTTGACTGTTAAGCCTGTGGTTATGCTACCTAAGGAAAAGCAGTGCAGTTTCATAAATTAATTTTTTTTTTAATTTTAAGATTTTTTTTGCTAAAGTCACATGGATGTAACAAAGAGAAAATGCTCTTTAGAGTTCTTAAGGCTTTAGCCTTCCATTGAGTTTTATGGAGAAGGCTAAAATTTACGTGATTGGATTGCTACAAAAATACGAATACTTAAAAAGAATTTGTGAAAATGGTGCTGCAGCAACTAATTGGCTCAGAACTCTCAGGGAAGTCTTTGCCAGAAAAACTGATTTACACACATGCACTGCTCAGTAAATGGTAGAAATAGTACTAACTTCATACCCATAAAAGAGAACAAATATTTAGGCAAACTGGCCATGTATAATTAGAATATTGAGCAAAAACATAACCATAGAGGAACAATTATTTTTTTCCTCTAGAAACAGAGCACACATCTTGAACCAAAAACTAGTATTCCTTTAACAATAATTCCAAATACATTTATTCCTCAGATTCTCTCAGCTTACATAGTGGGTGTGAAATTTAGCAATTCAGAAGTCAAGTGTGTAAAATCCATAACTTTATTTTTTATAACTGAAATTAACCTAAATCTCAATTCCCCATTCCAATAATGATAGAAAACTGAGTAACTTGAATCTAGCCAATCTCTTTCAGTTTGCACACAGTCTCAGAAGAATCAGCCCCCTGCCGTTACATTTTCTCTGAAATAAAGCAAAGTATTGAAGGCTTTAATTTTGATAGAGTACAATTTATCGAGACTTTCTGTTGTATTTACTGCTCTTGGTGTCACTTCCAAAGCCTTTGTCTAGCTCAAGGTCATGAACATAACACCCTGTGGTTTTTTTTTTTTTTTTGACAGCATAGCTTGCATGTCTCAATCTAAAATCCATCTTGAATTAATTTTTGTGTTTGATGTGAGATGGGAATCAATGTGCATTTTTTTCTCTAAGTTTTTCAGGTGTCTTGAGCCTAGTATCTTGTAAGAATTTCCTAAATTCAGTTCTACATTACATGGGTTTTTGTATCAGGGATTGCAAGAGAAATAAAATGACATATTAAATATATTTAATAATATTATTATTTTAATTAAATATATTAGTATGACATATACTTTGTAAATATATATTTATATAAAATTATGCACACAGTTTATTAAGTTCCAGGGTTACAAGTGCAAAGTCCCAAGCAGCAGTCTGCAATTTCAGCAGGCAGAATGTCCAAGACGCCCAGACACTGGAGAGTCAGTGGGTCCTGAGCTGCTCAGATAAGAAAATGGAAGCAGCAGAACAAGGTGGATCAAGGACAAAACCCCAGTCCAGGGTTGAGTCTGGAAACACATCATAGATTCACTAGTGTGTCTGTGCTGGAGATCGATGTCCACAGATAATGACAAGGACTGAAACTTGTCCTTTCTTTCCTTTCTATATTCCATCCAAGCTCCAAACCCTGGAAGGTGCCACTCACTTGCGGAGGGGACCGTGTGCCCACCCATCAGTCGTCTACAGACACACCGAGGCTTCTGTGTTACTGGTCTTTTCAACCTTTTCTTTCAAGTTGACAGCACTTACAAGTTATAATTAACACTTACAGGCAACCTTACCAAAGATCAATTGTGTATATTGGAGTCCATATCTGGATCGTCTATCGATTTCTTTGTCTGCCATGTCTGCTCTTACACAGATAGCACACTTATTAATTGAAATATCTTTTAAATAAGATGCGTAATTAAGTAGTTTAAATTCTCCAAATTTTTTCTTCTTTCTCAAGATGTGACATAGACTATTTTAGGCTTTGGCATTGTCATGTTAATTGTATAACTATCTTCTCAACTTCAACAAACATTTTTTAAATTAAAAAAAAAAAACTGATTAAGATTTACTTGAAGCCACAGGCTATTTGTCTACAATATTAAATCCTCCAATCCATTTATATGGCATGACTTTCCACTGACACTTTTTTAATGTTCTAAGTCACGTCCTGCAGGCTTCAATGTAGGTTTCTCAGACACATTTATAATATGTAATTCTTCTTATCTATATATTTATTTCTAAATATTTCAGGTGTGCATATATATCCATATAAATTTTTATAAATCTTTTGAGAATGATTTCCTGATGTCATACCCCTTTGCAACTATATTATATTTAAAATGTATTTTCTAAAGTACTAATAGCCACAGAATTATCAAATCACAAAAATTAAGTACTGCATAATACTCATATTTCGAATATGTTTTTAAATGTCTCCTTTACAGTAAAATAAAATTCTAGATTAAGTGTTCCATTCAGTTACAATTTCATTTAATCTAAAAGCTATTAGAATTTACAATGAAGATAAAATATTGCTATCTGCTCTGCAAAAACCTCTATTTATATGGAGCTGCTAACACTGTAAATGTGGATAAAATGTGTGAGAAATTTATCTTTAATTTTTATTTCATTTTGATTAATTTAATTTAAAACTTGAAGGGTCACATGTGTTGGCTACTGTATGTGACAGTGCAAATTTCTGAACAATTCTTCAGTCTTCTTGTCTAACAAGTCCTTGAGATTTTGATAAGAAAAGTTTGCTACTTTATACAAAGCCCTTCACAGAGAGTATCTTAGATGTTTTTCCATGATTAGACTTGGATTACAAATTTTAGGTAGTAAAATTTCACATTATGTTTGTCATAGTACTTCATGTCAAGAAATCCCAAAGTATTGATTTGTCTAATTATTTATGAAGTTTATTTGGATTTCTTAGTCAAGAAATATCATGCTAGGCTCTTAATTGTTAATTAAGAAATTTTCTTTCATATTTAAAAAGTATCTTAAAGACAGGCATGGCGCTATGTGACTGCAATCCTGGTCCCTAGAGAGGTTAAGGCAGGAGAATTACAAGTTCAAGTTCAGAATGGGAAATTTACGAAGCCCCTGTCTCATAATAAAAAACAAATAAAAGTTCAGTAATAGAGCATTCCTGGGTTCCATTTCATTTCCACTAATTGCGCACACACACACACACACACACACACACACTATATATATATATATATATATATACATATATACACACATATACATATATACATGTATATATACATGTGTACATATATACATACATGTATATATGTGTATATATACACATATATACATGTATACATGTGTATATATATATGTATTTATTTATTTATATATATATATATATATATATATATATATATATATATATTTATATGTCTCCTAGTTGGATTCATTGAGACCATACTATTACCTTTGACTGATTATACTTTCTCAGATTATTTTAACATATATTGATAATTTTGTCTAAGTTATTATTATTATTTTAAAATTGTTTTTCCTTGAGGTTTCTAATTATTGTCTGCTGAAAGATTAGTTTAACACAAGCTCTTCCACAATTATAAGAACCAAACTCTGGATTAACATTTCAAACACAAATTATCTTGATTCAGTTTAATTGCTGGAGAGAGACACTAACTAGATTAGGTTATGTGCGTTGAAATATGTGAATGAAACTTAAAATAGAAATTAAACCAAGAAGCATCATTAAAAGGAGAAAAAAATTTTTACTGTTGTGTGTTTTGAATCATTATTTTTATGCAATTGTCATGTTGGCATGTGAGTTCTGTTTATTTCTAATTTTTATACATTTATACTTAATCCATACAATAACTCAACAAGGTGAGGTTATTACAATCATTTTGCAAATAAAGAATATGAACTTTAGGTAATTACTAAAGCCTTAGGTCATACAAATGATAGCAGGATTAGCACTTAGAAGTTAGGTAGCTGCGGGGATGTAAGAGTATGTATTTGCCTCATCTCTAGTTTTACGGAGACTTCTCAATTCTCTTCTAAACGCTAAGGCTGGAAGAATCACTGTCAGATTATTGAGGTTTCCAGTTGGCTGGTTGCAGCTACCAAGCAGGTAGCAGCACTGGTGCTTCAGCTCTGTAGACAGCGCGTTCAAGGGTAGAAGTCGTCACTGTTACTATGAGAAGAAGAAGCCAAAGCTGCTGAAAGACGTGTCTGCAGGAAAAGAGAAGCATTCAGGCTATGCACATAGGTCAAGTTCTTTCAAGCAGACTCTTTTCTAGAAGGGTGAATTTCTCAGGACATAATAAAAGTCCCAGCTCCTCCGTTGGGCCAGGCCATGCATACCAAGAAATACAAGAGTCTTTCCTACCCTCGTCATGCTTTAGATATTTGCTTCTGTAATGACTTCAAGGCACTGATGCCAGACCATGTTTTTAACATAATTGAATAAGGAAAAGCATATTTACCCTAGATGTCTAAAAGACTTACTTAATTCTTTATAAGCCTGCTATCACAGGCATATAATCTTAGCACTTCGAGGGGCTGAGGCAGGAGAATTATAAGTTCAGGTCCTGCCGGGACAATTTGGCAACTTAGTAAAACCCTGTTTTAAGTAAACAATAAAAGGGGGCCTAGAGTTGTACCTCAGAGAGAAGGATCTGTGGTCAAAGTCCAGAGCAAAAAAGTAGCCAATTCTTAATTTTATTCAACGATGAATGATATAATTGTACAGCTAGCAATATGATATGTCAAAGACCTTATCTCTAAGAGGCTTTTAGTCCAATGACAACTGTGTAAAAATGTGAAATACCAACTGATATTAAAGAGCCTAGATTAATAAAGTAACAGTATATAGTAATACTCACTGAATTCCTAGCACTACACAGCACACCAAAGGCATTGCACCAAGACAGCTATCATGGAAAAGAGACTCATGCAATATGGCCTGCAGAAAGTTTCACAGGAGAAATGGCACTGCGGCACCGAACTCTGCCAGTGTCTGTTATGACGCTTAACACGGAGATAAGCTGTAACTCTCAAGTATTCTAGAAGCGTGGGCCACCCATCATTCTGTTCTTTCCCAGTTGCAAAAACAAAAGCAAGTTATAAGAATGTATGGGACGTTTTTGTTTTTAATAGAAATAACCTCTGCTCTATTAAAAGGGAGCCATCCATGTACTAAAGTATTTAACTTTTTGGCGAAAGTTAACTTACCACACACCTTTTTTTTCCTTTGTGTTTCCTCGATATGATGGTTGAGAACAGTTGGTCTGATGACTGCAAACATTCCTTGGACTTTGGCATTTCCTAAACTCTGTTTCATATATTGATCACATGACTGGTTATATGAGCATGTATTATAAAGTGGTTATAGAAAGAAAAACTGTGACAGACTTTATTATTGATTTTAGTTCATGAAGGCACTCAGGAATAGTGTGTGTATTGGTAGAAAAATAAAAATCAGAAGTCAGAATCAAGAGCCAAGTGTGCAACTCAGGGGCAGAGTGCTTACCCAGTCCATTGGAGGTCGCAGATTCAATCCCTAGCACTGCAGAGGGAGAAAAGAGAAAAGAAAAGGAGTATCAAGAGAAGAAACAAAAAGATAATACCAAAAACCTGGGTATTACCCTAAATGAATAGGACAGCTTGAGTGGAATCATCGCTCAGTGCCGTGAAGGAAAGTTGTATGGTTCATTCTTTCTCTGATACAGTGACTTTCAAAAGATTGATATACTATGCTTTTAGATAAAGGGGTTAGCAGTGGCGATAAACAAGATCTGCATGGTAATGGCAGTGAAAGCTAGATGGCAGACAGTTGCAAAGAAAGGCGTATCATGATCTACGTAACTCCAGAAAGGCTGCTCTCTGCTCAAATCTCAACTACAGAGTTCTGCAAATGCGATTGTTACAAAATTACTCGAGACAAAAATAGCCTCTGAGTTAAATAAGCAAGGAGAATATGGAGAATAATGAGAAATTAACTTATCCCCCCCCCCATTTTCATGGCCACCCAGTCTCTAGTTCTTGTTACAAAAGCTGCTAAAAGATCTCTTTTGACAACACAAAGTAATCCTGAATTTGTAGCTGAAGTATCCAATCCTGTAAAACCCTTAACAGCTTTAAAATATCCTGTCACCACCCCACCCCCACATTTCACACATTTGCAAACATGAAGCCAGCAGCTTTAGAAGCAGGTGTGGTCAGCATCTTCAGGTTTTTCATAAACCTTTTCAAATTCCTACAATCGGTTCAGGTAAAGTGTAGATACACCAATATGTCTCTTCAAAACCTTATCCTCCAATTATCAACTTCTAGCCTTTTGTAATCTTAGCACATGTGGGAGGGTTAGGTGTTACGTTGTTCGATTGGTTTTTACTTGACTGTATTTAAAAATCTTGTATCCTCTGTCCCTTAACCAATATCCAGTTAATAACACTCATGCTAATCACGTACTATGATAGCTTGAAGTTTAAGTTTAAGGTATGTGAAATAAAATTCTTTTCCCATTTAGGGCCTGGAGTATCACACAGAGAGTGAAACAGCTCACAGGAGAAGGAGCTCATTGGTATCTGGGATAGTTAGGGAAGTTTACATAGAAGTCACATTCTATGTGTTGTGACTTAAAGGAAGACAAATTTCCCACAGGTAGAAGTGAAAGAGAAGTTGATTTACAGGTACTGAATGTAACTTCAGTTATGGTTACAGAGTGTAATGACTGGTGTAATCAGCTACAACCGAATTGTAACCGAGCCAGATGTTTTAGAAAAAAAATAGTGTTTTATCTGTACTATATGGAAGATATTCATTCAGTTTGCTATATTTTGCTGTATGCTTGTGTCATCCATGTGATCCGTAAGTTGTAAGACATAGATAGTGGTGGAAGGGGTTGCTGGCTTTTTGGGGCTACCCAGTCTGGGAGCTCACTGCCTTGGAGAAAGACAGATATGTTTTCTAGCTCTTGGCAGGTAGACCACACACACTCCACTGAAACTCAATTGATTGTATATTTCCCAAGGACTTTAATTGAGAACCAATAAAGCAAAAACACAGGGAGCAAATTGGAAAGCTTCTAGCCGTGGTAATAGCACACATCTCTTGGCAACGCTGGCCGTGGCGACTTCTCACAATCAGGTCTGGTACTGTGGGTCAGATTGTTTTCTGTGGCACCTTCTTAGATGGATTCTGGCCCACTTTATTTCTCTACGTGAGCTTCAGCAGCTCTTCTGAGATTGATTCTTGAGCCTCTCCAATTATTCCTGGAGCTATGCAGTATCCCTCCAACAAATTTCTTTTCTTGTTAATTTACTCAAGTTTTGTCTCTGTTGTTTGTAATCAAGGACCTTGACTAATACGTGTGTCTTTATTCCTAGGTCTTTCCAGTTGAAATCATAAGCACTCAGTTGTTGAAATGTGCTGAACTGAAAGGTCTATTGCCAAATTCTAAATGTCTTTAAGCTTTTAAATGGACTATCTTGCATTTTTATTTTTCATGAAAAGAGCTGTTGTGAAAAAAATGTTTTGTTGATGGTCCTCCAATATTCTCACTCGCTCTCTTAAAAATCTCACCTATTTTCGTGGCATCAGCCAAATAAATAATAAACCACACAAACAATGCTACAATCTCTATCTACTTGTGTTTTCCTTCCTGTGTTTTCAGTTAATTCTCAAGTAGTTGGTAGATTGTTTTCACATGGGTGAGCCAGTGCTTCAAGTGTATCATTCAAAAATTAACATTTTCAACTTACAAACAAAATCAGTTTTTCTTCTTAACTTTATTTGTCTTAACTTCGTCACGGGGTCTAAAATCCTTATCACTTTGTACTTGGCTTTGTAGTTCAAGAAGTCATCACTGAGCTCTTTGGTTGAACCATTAGTCTCCTTGACCTTACAATTTTTATATTGTATTTTGTTGTTACTGAAGGAAAGCATCCTGGAAGATGCCAAGAAGTGAAGAGTTAGAAGGGAAAATAACCGAAAAGAAAGAATAAGCTACTATTTCAGATATATCGAGAAAGATTATGTATCACCGTGAGAATGGGGACTTGAATTTCACAGATGGCCTTGGAAGAACAGAATTCAATAGAGTAGGAGTAATGGATATGATGTTCTTACAACTATGAGTTGAAAGAGCAGCATATGAAAGTTGCAAATGGCAATACTGTCACTGTCTCGAAAATATGAAGAGAAAGCAATGGCGGAAAAGGGCACTAGAAGGAAAAGCTGGAGGAACTTAGCAATAATAGAACATGAACATTGGAGCCAGTCTGCACAGATTTAGGTCCTAGCGCCATTATTCCCTGCCAGCTCCCTCATTTGAACCACACAGAGATCACCTCTCAGTGCCTCAGTTTCTTCATCTCTAAACAGGAACTAATTGTGTTGATTTAAATGAAGATTAAATGTATTTGCATATGCATGAAGCACTTTTCAAAGGGCCAAATAGGAAGAAAAACTTCAGTAAAAATTTGTCCAGAAGGAAAATTGCTTTTTATTTTCACTTTATGAAAGAAATAATTTTTATCTTAAGAGATGTAAATAAAGAGATAAGTATTAAAATGTAAGAGACAGGAGATATTATCAGAGATGTATCTGTTAGGGAAGATTATACAGCCCACATATACACAGCTGCTCTTCACATACATTTGGTGCTGCCTCTTATCCTAAGATTTAGAGGGAGAGAAAAGTGGTTCAGCCAGCATATCCAAACTTTCAGGGTCAAGACAAGGATGTGCCTGATGAGGAACGTTCATGCCACTTGTTTTGATGTCGTGATAAAAAGAGGAGGAGGAGGATTCTCTAGGGGCTCAAATGCAGACAGAGAGACCTTTGCAAACTTCCCTTAATAATCCCTTTGGTCTCATATAAGTAAGACAGGCTGGTGACCCCACACCTAGACCACTCATCTTTCCAACATTCCCTCCATAAAACAACATACGTGCCAATGCACCAGGACCAGAAAATGAGTCACTATGATTTGATTCTGGTTCCTTTTTGTCAAAACTGTAGCACACAGTGTGTTGTTACCAGAGGGGAAACATAAGGGGTAAATTTTGATTCACATGTCCATGGGTTTATTTTCTAGGAAAGAGGGCCCATAAAATCTCTCTTTAAAACCTGTGTGCTTTCTCTCCATGTGGTTTGGAAATGCTTACACATCCCAGAGAGGTATGTAAATTGGAGAATTACGTCACATTACATACATACGTACACTGTGTCTGCTCTGGGCTGTCTGACTTTACCCTTCCCCTAAGAGAACGATTCCAAGGAACTTCTGAGAAGCAGGCAGGCCATGGTTCTTAGAGTTGGAATACTGTCCCCTCTCTTCTATTCCTGTTTCACAAATTAGACTCAAGTCATACGTAGGTCCTGGGATCAATTCAGGTCCAAATGTCCCTGTCTCACAGGCCAACTGCCGCCACCTATTCCCCTGTAGAGGGCGGCTAGCAAAATGGTGGTGCCTCTGGGTGGAAATCTGAAAACACTGAAAACAATGCCTTGTGAATGAGAAAACTGATAACCTTCTGAGAGCTTTGGCATCTGCCTATCTCATTTCCTTCTAATAATAATCCAACTTGTCAAGAGAAACAGGTTTCATAAGTCCCATTTTATAAATAAGATAACAGAGGCTCAAAAATACTTAAAATCTTCTTATAGTTTGCATTATACTTTAAGACAGCCTCCATGAATTGAATTTCTACTTTGAAATAGTCAAGCAAAGTAAGAAAACTACTGCCTACCAACACAACTGTATAACTATACATGCAGGAATTGAAATCTAATCTTTGTATTCTCCAAGGAAAACTAGTATACTCACTCAATTAGATATTAGGTGTCAAATATCTAAATATATCAATACTAAATCAAATAGAATGGTTTGTTATACACTTCTGTCGGGTATTCTTGTAATTCTTACTCACAGAATAGACTTAACATCACAGTATTACCTAAACCCAAAGACTACAAAAGGAAATATTGATCCAACCATAATAATGTGTATTTTATTTCAAAACTATACTCGCTCATTAGTCTAGAGCTACTATTTCTCTAAAAGTTGATACAGAACACAAAAATCCCCAAGAACAAAATTGTGTCAACTACATTTTTCTTCATCTCAACATATTGCACAAATACCAAAAAATATCAAAGGAATTCTAAGGGACAATATTTGGTTTTAATGACATAAAATGAAATCAAATCATAAAGTCATAATTTCTAGACAAAGACAATGCACATAGTTATAATTCTGAGAGCTACTGGAGATACAAGATTTATAGACAAAGTATTTTCCCTCTGTATGCTTACTTGCTAAGTGAGTAATTCTAACAAATATACAATATAAAAATGCATATATGGCTTATAAAAGTTTCAGAAGCTCAGTAAAGGAGTCACTGTGTTTCCCTGGTACAGCGGTCAGGGAGTGCTGAGACGCACCAAGAATGGTGCACCAAGGTTGCCGCCCACTTCCATCCTGGTAGCGCCATGGCTTACCCACACTAAGCCTCCTGGTGCCCAGCCCAGAGAGACAGAAAGCTTGGATTTATTTAAATGCAGGTGGAATAGCTTTATAAAACATGGCTCCACAACAATATTTGTTCTTTTGGTGATAAAATTTTGATTTTGTTTCAATTTTGGTTCTGTAGAAATACTTCAAAAAGCTGTAGTCCAATCATTAAGAGATGAATATGAAAGAAAAAGCAATGGGAGTCTTAATTCCTTCTCTCTCTCTCTCTCTCTCTCTCTCTCTCTCTCTCTCTCCTTCTTTCTTTCTTTTTTTATTTTGAGGGAAGGGGAAGGTTTAGTTTTAACAGCACCCAAACCTCTCAGAAAATGATTAGGGAGGACACAGTGACACAATTTCCAAGCAAACATGTCATACCTCTCACATGGAAATTGCACAAAAATGTCATCCGAATACACAATTTAACTTCCATGCTTAAACCAATACAGGCATATAAATGTTCAAACTCAAGTTTTTCCATTCATCTGGGAAGTAGAAATAATACCTGCTGAAAAGCTGATTCTTCTTATTTGAAAATCTCTCTCTCTCTCTCTCTCTCTCTCTCTCTCTCTCTCTCTCTCTCTCTCTTTCTCTCTTAGGTTCTTGATTCAGTTGTTTTTATAAAATTTTTTGTTGTGGTTTTGGTTTTGGTTTTTTTGATGTTTTGAGACAGATTCTTGCTCCTTGCTCTCTCTCTCTCTGTAGTCCACACTGGTCCTGAACTTGCTAGGGAGCCAGGCTGGCCTAGAACTCATGACAATCCTCCTGTCTCAGCCTCCCAAGTGCTCAGGTAAAAGGCATGCACCACCATGCCCTAACAGTTTATGCATCAACATTTTTTAACTCGTCTTCCGTCTTCCTATTGAAAATTACTCTGAGTTAGAAGCGATTATTTAGGTGTCACATTTGAATTTTTTATTACAAATACAACAGTATTGTAGATATTGACAATTGGAAAACATCTGTCACATTAAAAGTAATTATTTGCAAGTTCCACAGCAACAAAATATTAGGGAAATTTAACTGTCAAGTGATCTAAGTTACTAAAGTGAAATAGATGCACATGCACACAAGACTACTGAGACTCTCTAATCTCTCCATTGTTTCTGTCCTGAAAAGTTAGTGTTTCCTGCGGAGTCCTCCTCTTGACCGCAGAGCTGAAAGACAAGGAAATCCACTCCAGCACCACCCCCCCCCCCAAGTTTCCAAAGGCCAGCACAAAAGGCTCATTATATGTCATCAGCTCCGTGGCCCAAAGGTACCTGACTGGAACTGGGAGCTTGTCCAGTCCAGACAGAAGGAAAATATTACCCTCTTATTTAACGAGGCAGTGCTGAAGGATTAATCATTAAGTAAATAGCAACAAGTCAGGAGGTTTGCAGAAGGGACAGAGCCCCACCCCGTGTTCTCAACTTTTCTGGGATTCTGGATGGAAAGTATTACAGGAATCGTTTGGAAGCGTTTTCACTAACAACCACCTTTCAGAGCAAGAGGGAACAATGCATGAAACCTCAAGTGCGAGCCAACCACAGGGAAGCGCATTGTCAAAGCCTCCAGAGAACACAAGCTCCTCTTGTCTAACAGCAGATACCACCGCAGGACTGGTAAAACCTGGAGCTCATTCAAACTCTTGCCATGTGGTGTTCCTGGTGGCTTCAAGCAAGTCATTTAACTGTTTTAACCCTTGGCTTTCTCAACTGAAAAGTGGATATGTAATCCTTAATATCAGGTATGCTGTAATCATTTACACACAGAAACTAAAAATCTTGCCACTCAAGAGAGCTGAAGTCTCTACACGTGTCTTTACCGTGAGGACATATCCAAGTAAGTGCTGTTTCTCTTAAGAAAACCAACTTCTGTAATCTGAGCCAGGAGACCTGAGGCATCTGTCTGCTCCAAGGGAACATATGCCTTCGCTTAAAAACTAGATCACGTATTGCTTCATAAATGGCCTCACCTTGGGGTTGCAACATGCATGGGCTGGTCCGTGTAGCTAGATGGTGTTGAAAAGATACAGATATTCCAGGAAATATTACACCTCCAATGTGATCCCTTACTTTTTCACAAAAGTACGTGAACAAGAGTTTTTATCTGCAATTGATTTAATCTGCCCCCTGCTTGTATTTTGTTCTGATAAAAAGAAATACAGTTCAGTCTCTCTGTAGGATATAAAGGAATCGTGAGACACACTGTTTGAACTTACAGCAATGCACAATCTCACAGTTAAAGAAGGAAAACAAGAGTACAAATAATAGTTGCAAATCAAAGTATAAAATAGAAATTGGAAGGAGCCCTGGAAGCTACATGTCTGGAGCAGTAGGAGCGGAAAGTTATCTAGAAGCTGGTATCTCGGGTGCAGGGACCTTCACTGCTGTTATTATACTGGGGCCAAGCTGTTGAGAGCATCACTTAAAGTATCAGTGCAAGTGGTGAAGTGTGCTTAGACGTGTACAAGATTCACTGTCAGCTTTGGACTATCGTCTGGTTGTTCTGCAACCCCAAGAGGCTTCACATGATCCAGGTCAGAGGAAGCAGAAATAGGGAAACCACACAAATCTTTCTTATGAAATAGCCATCAAGCATAGGGGAACGACTTCCTAATTTCAAGGTTTGCTAAAATGTCTCTTGTACAGTGTCGATTGCTCAATATGTAAACGACTTGCTATGCTATGTAAATGACACTATTGGGAGTAGCACAGATACATATAATTCCTGTGCACATCAGAAAAGAGAAAAGAAATAAATTCGCTGTCATAAGAAACTCTACATATCAAAGATTTGCTAAAATAATCCCAAGTCCTGTGCTATCCACATTACGACATGGACAGTGCTCCAGGAGTAGAAAAGGAAAAACGAAAAGTGGTGATGCAAGGTGTAATCTCAAATACAGACAAACAAGAGTCTGGCCTCCTTGCCCCTCACCAAGCCCTACCTGTGTTCTGGAAAGAGCATGAGCATTTTTCTTATCTCATTCAGGTGGCCCTTGGATTCTTCACTGCATCTCTTTTGACTGCCAGTTGTAAAAACAAAGCATCATGTTGAGTAGAAAAGAAACCAAAGGTTAGATAGGGATTGCACAGTGATTAACAAAAAAGGAACAGGCAAAACTGAAAAGGTTAAAGAAAATACATAGGTATATTCACACACGGACATACATACATAGACATACTCATTGCTTACTTAACGTGTGATTACTTAATGTGGTTAAGTAATTGAGGAATAATTAAATAGTACTTTCTAAAAGATCCCCCAAGTGGATTATTGGCACGGACTGGACTTAGTAAAACAAATACTACAGGGGAAGGGAGATACCAAAATGCAATTTTGAAGAATGGTAAAGGATAGAATAAATCAGGACTATTTAAGAGGGCATTCTCAGTGAGAATATTAACAGCTTTTAGTTTAATTCCATCTGTAGCCAAAATGATTTTCTTTTTCTAGGCCTTCAGAGAGACTTCAAGCTTCGGTCTGAGGTTGGGACCACAGCCTTGTTCTTTAATCTCATACCCAGGTCATCTTGGCAGGGCAGCTTCCCCCGACACTTACATGGAATGGCCCCCTCCTACTCCTGGAGTAAAAGTCATCACACCCTTCTCCAGCACGTGCTTCACACTTGCCCTCAATCTGTCATATCAATAAACATGTATTCAAGCAAAGTCTAGCACACAGAAAGATTTTAAATTAAATATATGAATGAGTAGATGATTATCAGACTTTTAACACCAAGCTCTAGCTTCAAGGAGTGACATTATTAATATAACAGTGAAACAACACATTTCAAGTCCTCCAGAACACAAATCCTGGTGGCAGAAGATGACATGCATAAAACGAATTACAAGATAACACCATAAAACACGTTGTAGACACACGTGGTATTATTCAAAGTATGAAAATAAATACTAACACTGATGTGAGAATCGAGGTAGGCTGCACAGAGGAGGTAACCCCTTCCCTGAAAATGAAAGGATAGAGGCATGCTCACTTTTTGGCTAGCAGAGAGTAAAGCAAAGAATTTGAAACATGAATGTAGTGAGCAGTGGATTATATTGGAGCTCAGAGATGCTTTGAGTTGCAGTCTTTGTTTTACCTCCAGATAGTCACAGCCAGAGCGTATTGTCACAATTGGCAGTCTGCATTGCTTTAGATCACAAGTTCCCAAAGGGTAAGAGCCATGTCTTTGGCATGTTCTCTCAGAACTTTGTGCCTTCTGCGCTGTGGATGTTCAATAGATATTTAGTAATGATGAGCTGGTTAATTGAGATCATTCATCTTCCAGGTGCATGGGTAGAGCTCTCTTTTCATTTTTATCACTGGAGCTTTCATCACCATTTCTTAGCAATTTGGTTTCTTGTAAGATGGTGGTGCTGCCTGAGTTTCCAGCCCTAAGGTAAGGGGCAGTATCACACAGTAACACCGCTCCTACTCCACGTGAATTGTTTTGTGACACTGCATACCACTGAAGCAGTAGAACCCTGCAAGGACACTCACTTATTAAGACAGAATGTGAATGGTGTTGAATAAGATGCTTGATTCTGGGAAATATGGGGAATATTCTGCCAGGAACCAAGATTCAGTAAGCAGTTTGTCACATGAGAGGCTAAAATAAAATCAAGAAATCTTCCAAAAAAGGTGTCAAGGAATGAATGGATTCCCGGCTTGACGGTGGCATCCAGGGAGAGATCAGAACTAACCGCAGCAGCTTCTGTGTTTGTCCAGATCAGATGGTGCAATCATGGCAGAGGAGGAGAGTGCAAACCCCCCTGTACATGCAAACGCCCCTGTCAGCCAGACCTCAGTGACCAAACTGCTCGGCTAAGCAAAGCATAAAAAGCGACCACGTCTTGGGCCAGGATTAACATGACAAGCCATGGACACTTATGCAGAAGAACAAGCGCTGAGCTCCTTTGCCCCAGACAATGGGGCAGAAATAAAAAGAAACAAGAGAAGAGGTGGAAACATTTATGATTTTTTTATGATCAATGGAAAAAATATCTAAGAAAGCAAAACAATCAATCTACTGCCTCTGACACTAGTCAGAGCACAACATGGAAGAAGCAGTCTCTACAGACGAGGAGGGAACTGGGCTTTCAGGCAGGCATACTAGTTGATCTTAATTCATATTAACAAGCATCAAGTATCACGTTCTCTTCTTCTGTTTTTGCCGTAGTAAAGCCTGGTATTCATAAAACACTCAGAATATCATTTCAAAAATACAATTTTAAAAATAAAATAAAAATACAATTCAGAAGAATGCAATTCAAAGCGAGCAAACACAGGCCCAGAGGAATTCTATTCCCCAGCACCATAAAAGCTGGGCATGGTATCCCACACTCATAATCCTCGCACTCAGAAGACTGAAGGAGGGAGGTTGTCATGAGTTCAAGGCCAAACTGGTCTCAAGTCTAACCTGGACTAAAATAATTTGGATCCTATCCCTCTCTTTTGTAAAACATTCCAGTGGCTTCTTGCAGTATCACTCTGTGATGATGGTAGCACAGAGGTCTCAAACTTAAGAGCACAGAGAGACTGCATATGTGAAGTGTGTGCCATGATGTCTGTAGGGGCTATGAGCCACTTAAAGGCCACTGATGCTGCTTGCTTCCAGCCATGTGTCATCATGTTGAAATGTGAGCCCGTGGTTGCTAGAACTTCTAATTTTCAACACAACCTGAATGTCTAAATTTTCATCTGAATTCTAATTTTGAAATATTGAGTCAAATTTATAAAATACGGTTCATGCCAAGCAAAAGATGTCTGCTTGATTGTTCACTCTTGTGGCAGCCAATCGGCCTCCTCAGGAGTATGGCTTAGGCATTCCATAACTAACATGAGCTAAAGTTATCTCATGACTGCTGGCATGCAGTTAACCTTGTAGGAAATATCATCAATGTTGTGAAAAGCACACGGTCAGGTCAAAGGGCTCTGCTTACATCTAAGGTTTCTTGGGAATAGCATTCAGAAAGTGGGAAAGAGACTAAGGTAAAAAGGCTCAGGGGAACAGCCAATGTGTCACAAACTCAGTCTACCAGAAGTGCTGGGATTACAGGCACATGCACCACACTGGGCTTTGTTCTGTTTTCATATTTAGCCATGGGAATATTAGGCATCTGAGTTTTCGGACGTGAACAATGTCTTGAAAAGAACACATGGTCTATTATGCGAAAATTTAATTTTAAGATTAAAAAAGGAGTAGACTTTATAAAAGGTAAACACAATAAACCAGGTAAAAGACCAAATTGTCTCGAATTTAACAATGATGTGTTGCTACACAAGCATCACCGCAGAAAAATAAATTTGGCCCCTGAAACAGAGAACTTTGAAAGCCATGGTCAGACTTAAGAGAATGAATTTATTCTTGAAAAGATCACTGAGGGGCTTAACAAACAGATTCTTGTAACAGTAGAGAAATAATTTATTGGTTCACTCTTTTGTGATTCATTTTTCTCCATTGACCATAAATATCTAGAGGAACTTGCCTACTTTCCAGGACTCGTTCACTGCTTCCACTATAGGATAGGATAACACCCTGAATAGAGACTTTGGGCTAATTTGACTTTGCAGTTATTAGTATGTCATGGCCTATAAATAACTGATTAATGAATGCGGTAAATATGTCATGGAAGGACAACGTATTCGATAAAACAAAATGGATTTAATAAAAAGCCACCAGAAGAGTAACCAGCAATGTGGCTTCCAGCAGAATTCAGATGAGAAGGGGTAAAGCTCTAAACTAGAAGAAGGAAGGGACGACAATGAAGTGTATTTTCAAAAGGAATCAGAATAATGTGGTGACCTGGTGGATCCCTGACCGTTACCCCTTTAGGGTCATAAGGAAGAAGTAAGAGATGACTGTGACGGACACATTGTGAGAGACCTTCCACTTCCGTCCACTCTCTGCCCAGTGGCTATTCTGTCTTGCAGAGCCCAGGAAACTGGAAAACCCGTTTCCCAGAGGCCCTTGCAGCTAGGGTTCTGGAGGGACATGGGGCTAGCCATTTACATAATATGGGAAAGAAGAAGTGAATGAGAAGCTGCACAATCTGCCTCTGCCATTTTATTGGTGAACATAGCCACGGAGACGTAGGTTTTTAATGGCCGCACTTAACAGAGGTCTCAGGGACTCAGAGTCACACAGTGGGGTTTCCATTTAGCTTGTGCAGGTTATAAGCGGTTCAGCCTTGAGTTTGGGGCTGACAACAACAGTAGCATCCTAATGTCAAACTTTGTTCCTGACGCCCACTTCCAGATCACATCAGCTCCAAAGCTGTGATTGTGTTAGCTATCATGAAGAATTATTAGATAGTGTGTGGTGGCTGAGGGAATTATTCCTGAAAATTTAATATATACTTTATTTCTTCATCTCTCTGGGTGATTCACTAAGTCATGTCACTCATTCATGATAAGATCCTATTGCTTATGTTAACTAACATGGAAGCTGTTCTTTATAACAGAATCATGAGAGACCTGGTAATAATTTCTAGATCTGAATCTAAGAGACTGGAACAGAGAATAAAACAGGAATGAGAAATGGAAAATTGGGCAGCAGAGAAGAGTACAGAGTCTGAAAGAGAAAGAAGATAGATCAAATAAGCAGCTAGATGAAAGAAGGGAAATCGACACAGGGAAGAAAAAGTCCAGCACGTCTCTAAGGCAGCAGTAAGTGTAAATAAATCAGTAACTGGGAAATGAAGCACAGACGCCCTGAGAAGCCAGCGGTAGGAAGGGGAGCTCTGGAGGTGAACAGCACCCTGCGAGGAAGCGAGAGCTTCCTGTAACATCGCTGATTGGAAAGCATACCCATAGCAGCTTTACATGAACTCACACGGTCTACATACATGTTCTGAACATTGTCACCAAGTGGAAACATGAGGTTGAGTCATTGGATACAGTGTCTGCTTTGTAATCCAGAGATACAAAGGGCCAGGTCTCCAAACTAAGATGCACAGGAGGCACAGCACAGCCCAGAGGGCCCTGGGAGCTGCTTCCAGACAGTAATGAGACTCTCATTCCTTCCTACCAGAATCTGGATGGTCTAGGAAAATCTTACAGTGAGGTATTGGAAATTGTTCTCTAAATGGAACAGCAGGATGATTTACAGATTCATGGAATTATCATAGGTTGAGCAAGGCTCCTGGTTTCCAGACTGTTCTGCCAACTTTAGATCAAGGATTACCCAAGAAAAGTATGATGAATGTGGAACAGAAGAAAGGAAGAAATGAACATGACAATGAATCTGAGAGTAGGTTTTGCCAGTGTTTGCAATTTTTCATGTTATTTGTTTTCATTTATATTTATTTGTTTGAGGTATTTTTGCTTTAGATTAGCCCTGATCCATTTCAAAAAAACAAAACAAAACAAAACAAAACAAACCACTTGATAAAGAATATGCACGATGTGTTCAGTGATTTTTGTACTTTTATTTTTTAAAGCACGTGCTAGTGACCATTATCTTGACAACATATGTAATCTGTTTCCCCATCTACACCCTCATATACGTTCCATCTCTACTGAATTTGTAAAGAAATTCTGATAAAAAGAAAACAAAAATATACGAATATCCACACATTTAACACTGGTAGGTGTCATTCTCATATGGAATATCGTAAAAATCACCCATTCCGGCACACTTGCTGTGGTAATCACACTGCGTCCATAAATTATATTGTATAAAGGAAAACACACACACACACACACACACACACACACACACACACACACACACGCATTCAATTTAATGTTCCTGTAAGACATGACGCAAAAGAAGAAGGTGTTGTCATCAATTTTCAGTCAGGCTGTCAGGCTCGAAACATCTTGGGCAGGCTGACTTCATTTATCATTACAGAAATTGTAATATCTGTAACTTCCGGGCTAGAGACGTAAGTAGATGATCACAATACTCTTATGAGGGAACAGGAAGGAAAGACTTACTCTTACAGATTTCCAATGCATGTTAGCATGAAAACGTAACATCAGTTTTTGTATTTTTCAGTTCCAGTGTCAGAAAATCGAGACAAGTGGGTCCCACCAGCTTTGCCTGAATCCTCACAGTGCATGTCAGAGGATTCTGCACCATGTGAAACTATGTGTTTTATTGTCACAGAAGTTTGCTCATGAAGAGGACAATGAATATTTGAAAGGATGATTAACAATCCACATGTCCTTGTCTTGTGTCTTATGAAGTAGCTTTTATCTTTCCAAATCATCCAGTGGAAAAGAGATGCCATGTCAAAGCTAGACGCCGTGAGTCCAAGTATCTCCACAAACCTACTTTTTCAAAGATTGCAATACCAATAAGGGCAATAGAACAGTTTAAACTGTGATTACCCCCACACTCTCAGAAAACTCAATCTTGAAGTCCTAGTCATTAATATCTCCCAATGTGGTATTATTTAGAAATTGGAGCATTGCAGACAAAATTGAAGTGAACTTTTAAAGGAGTAGGATGAGTTTTAAGTCAATATGACTGATGTTCTTTTAAAAAGTATAAAGGTGAACACAGGCACATATCGGGATAGAACTGGGAAGAAGGCGTCCAAGGTTGAGAAGCCAAGGGGTCCAAAGATGACCAATAACCATCAAAAGCTAGGCAAGCTGGATGGAATTCTCTCTCTCTGTGCTCAGGAGGAATCAGCTCTACGGGCACCTTGATCTGGAACTTCAGGTTTGTAGAGCATGACACACTTCTGTGACTTCAAACGTCCTGTCAGTGGCACTTTGTCATGACAGTTCTAGGAAATAATGCAGGCAAAGATACTGACCACAGCAGTAACCATCTAATAACATTAACATATAGTCAGTGATACTCAAGGTTTTTTTTTCCCCCAAGTCAAGACGAACAGAGGAAAATTTTTGTTTTAAGTAAGATGATGGAAATAAAGGGGCATACCCTTAACTGGTGCCAAGAGATAATAAAAGTTAAAATTGAAAAAGTTTGAAAACTGAATTCTGAAGATTTTATGACCATTGATCTCTGACCCACACTTAAAAAAGAATGAGACTCATGGGGAGAAATACAGTTCCCAGGTCTGTGTTACAAGGTTAAAAATCTACCTTGGAGCAGAAGATGTTGCATTAGGAAGAGCGCCGCAGACCTGCAATCCCAATACTCCGGGAGTCTGAGGCAGGGGAATCCAGCCTGGACAACTTAGTGAGATTCTGCCTAAATAAGAAAAGACCAAGGACATAGTTCAGTGCAAAAGTCCAGGGTCCACTTTATAGGGTGGGAAAAGTATTGAAGGGAATGAACGTTCTAAACTCAGTGCAGAGTGGGAGTGTGGACAGTAGAAATACTGACAATGGTAATGGAATCTTTACTTCCAGAATGTGTTTCTTCTGTTCTCTCTCTCTCTCTCTCTCTCTCTCTCTCTCTCTCTCTCTCTCTCCCTCTCCTCTTTCTGTCTCCTTCCCCACCCCCCCCTCTCTCTCTCTTTCAATAATTCTGCAAATACAACAAGTGGTAAAACCTCTTATTATCAATGCTTTTTGTAGCTGAGGTTCTAAGAATTGAAGGGAATACAATCATCTCAGGCTGGAGCTGAGTTGATAAGGAAATGTTTCCCATAGCAGATTTTATGTAAGAACAGTGTTAAAAAAGTAATCAAGGAGCCTCGGACTTCATCGAGGGCTCTGAGATTACTTCAGCATGACTGGCATGAGAATACCAAGGACTGTGGCCAGAGGACTGCCATGAAGGGAGCAGCCAGGAGACCACCACGGAGTCTCAGGAGTTCTGGAGTGGAGATTTCCATTGGGCCCAATGGGCTCACACATTATATGACTAATCTGGAAACAGGGTAGCATCAGACCCACTGGCACTGATCTCCCCAGGCTCATGGGGCTCTGGGGCCATGACCTCTACACACAGGGCTCTGCACTCATGACTGATGGGGCAGCCAAGGCTCAAAACTGTGCAAGGGAGCATGTGTCTCTGGAGCCTTGAAGAGCAGGGAGAACTCCAGCTGCCCTAGCCTTTCTTGGAAGTCTCTCATTCTTCTGCCACCTGGATATGTATCAAACTTTTCAAAAACTCTTTTATATCTTCATTCCATGACCTTTCTGGGAAAGTGAGTGGAGTTTCCATCCTACTCTATTAAATGAAGTGACAACTGGTCTACCCTGATCTTCCCCCACTCTTCTCTTCCTTTCCTCACCTTTAATGTTGGTGAACAAGTCCTCCTTCTTTGTCCTCTAAATGAATTTGTGACTTGTGTCTGTTTCTGTACAGCTTTTCTCTGTCAAGCCACCATTCGATATTATGTTCAGCTATTCTATTTTCTATGAGCTCATTAATCCATCACTAAAGTTTTCATCACTTTTCTTATGTGAACTCCTGATCAAGAACTGGTGACACAAAGTTAAAACAAGGCACTGTCTCCCAGTCATTTATTCTCTAAGGGCAGAGTTACAATGAACTTGGAGGATGAGAAAGATTGAACCCAACTCTTTAGAATACGATATAGGCTATATTTGGGTTCTGTGTTAGTTTTTCATTGCTGTGACAAAACACCAGAGGAAAGCAGCTTAGAGGAGGCAAGGTTCATTTTGGCTCATAGTTTCAAAGGTTTTCTTCTGTGGTCTGTTAGCCCCATTGGTCTAGGCCTCTGGTGTGGCAGAAATAGCACATTGGAAGGGCCCGGAGAATGAAATCTGCTCAGCTCATGGCTTTCAGAAACCAGAAAGGGGTATTAAGAACCAAGAATTGAGCCAGAACCAGATATACTCCCCTAGGTCACACTTCCATAATCTGCAACCTTCAGCTGGTCCTCACATCTTGCTTCCATCACCTCTCAATAATGTCACCAGATTGTGATTCCTTGTGCTAATGGGTCCATTCACTTATCAACCAAAAGTCTTCGTGGGACTATTGTGAGTTCTAAACCAAAAACCAACCTGTGCCACATAGCAAGTTGCAAGTTCAGCCTGTACTACAGAAGAAGACCCTGTCTCAAAAAAGAAAAAAAAAAGAAAAGAAAAAGAAAAAGAAAAACCTCTCCTTATTATCTGATCAGTCTTCTAAAATCCATCATCCACCGCTTGCAACTAAGTCGTAGACACAGGGACCCTTTGGAGGGGATGGGGGGCATTTTAGGTAATAACGACAGTAGAAAACAGAACATATGGACTTCTCCCCCTAGAGGGCCCTTAGATTGTCCAGAGTCCTGACAAATAACAGAAGGAAATTTTGCTTAGATAAGCACCAAGAGGGAGGATTTGAGTTATGTGGATTGCTTAAAGAACCCTCGAGAGATCAAAACAGGCCTGAGAAAGGTAGAAGCAAAACTTGTTCCTAGAATGCTGGGAATAAAAATTATTGTAAGTATTCCCAGTTCCAGTGACGTCTGATTCCATGTGTGGCTCCATTTCATGGCTGAATCCGGAGAGCCGTAGTTGCTCTACTTCAGACCACACCTGCCTCTTTCTCAAGGACACCAGTTCACCTTATCTTTGTTCAGAATGCTTCACTGGGGAAAAGGGAATTCCTCAAAAGAAAAAACATAGGAGGTGTTGACACGAAAACAAGCAATAGCTGCCAGGTGGAGAAAACAACAGATGTCCTTAAGAGGAACTAGAATTGGCTGGAGGGTGGGGAAGGCTCCAGGGAGGAAATGAACAAGAACAAAAATGTTAAAGAAAAGTAAAAGTTAGTGTGGCAGATTCAAGATAAAAAGGAGGGGAGAGGAGGTGCTCTGAGCCTTTGGAGACCAGAGGAAATCGCCCAGAGCAAGTCCTGAGGACCACAAAGGGGGATTCTTTGGAGATTGGGATGGATTGAGGAGGGAACCTCTTGCCTTTCATGGATTACTTAGAGTGTGGGGAAAGAGATAAGGACAAACCACACAATTTTATAGAAATATTCTGGGTGGAAACAATGTAAATCGGAGGAGGCATGGTGGATAAATGTACAGTATTTAGCACATCATTAATACTTAAAAAGCACTCATTCTGTTATGGTAACAATAATACAATGGGAAGTGGTAGCCTCTTCATTCTGGGCTTGCCTGAGAACTTTGTGAAACAGAACTTGAATTGCATGGGAAATTGTAGATAAGTTTCCAGTTTGCTCTTAACCTACATCCTCATCCTGCAGCAATCTAAATGAAAATGATTGCAAATAGAACCCGCCCGAATGTCGTGATTCTGGGAACAGAAAAAAAAGAGAATATAAAACAACTAAGGTGAATGCATACATAGAAGCCCTGAAGAGAGGAAGGAGTCTGGAAGCCCATAGGCTTTTGAAATGGGATGTTGAGCTATTAGCATCATTCAGCATGAGGAGAAAGAGGATTTTGAAGGAAACGGAGATAAATATGCTTGCCACAGCCATGTTCAGGACAAACTCTCTCAGCTACCGCTTTCTACTGGGTTCAGATCACAGAGAACTTCCACACATGGTGGACCTCCACAACACTGGCCATTCCATTCCTTGCCACTGTGTTTGTGACCTAGACTACCAGAGCTGGGGCTGTCACAATGAGGCCATGACATTTGGAATGACAAAGTTATGTGGCCTGCTCCACTGTAAATTATGCTACCTTTATCCTCCAACATTTCACCTACACTGCACTTCCTATGATGTCCTAACTCCTCTCTATTTAAACCCCTGTGGATAAGGAAAAGGAGAAGAAAAATAGGTTTTATTTTTTAAGAAAAACCTCAGGGAAATTTTAATGCCTGAAAAGCATTTCCCCCTGAACACCTGGGCCTTCTTGGACATAAATAGTTTCCAAATCCTTAAAAACTAGCCACGGGAAGGGGGCTGGACCCTTGTATGGCCTCCAGAGCCAACCCCACACTCAGCACTCCTCATAGAGTAATGAATCGTCAAGAATCGAGGAAGAGTCAGGCTGGAACTGTGGCTAAGCCCAGAGAGTAAATTAATTTTTTTTCCTTACTTAAGACGCATTTCAGACCTCACAACATCTGCTGGTTTAAAATTCAGCTGGGGTTAATTTTTTTTTTTTTTTTTTTTACTGGTTAAAAGATTTCCTGATTTCTTACAGTAGTAACTAATGTTTCCCTGCACATTCTACTCTTTGAATGACTGATTTTATAGTTCTTTAATTCCTTGATAATCTCATTGCACATAGATTGTCCTCTTCACTTGGAAGCAGGTATCATGATGACTGAAAGGTTTCCCTGCGGACAAGGACACTACAGAGCTGCGCAGGTTAAAAGGAACCAGACCCTGGGGCAGGACATTGTTCATGCTTCTCTTCCATGTGTCTCCTTGAAGCCTGCCCTCATCTGAAAGCAGATGCTCATCAGAGCACACACCACCTCAACAGGCAGTGCAGTCGCTGACGAGGCTCTTAGCATCCACCTGCTCACTCATCCAGGGACCATAGAGAGCAGCTCAGGCAGCACTGATTACAAAGGTCACCAGCAACGTGGGGCTATGAACTTCGCCAAGCAACAATCGGGTAGAGGCTCTTTCCTTCCTCTTAGAGCTGTTCAGTTTGGTGAGGTAACATGCTCAAGTATGTGAGCTGACCTCTTGGAGTCTTGCAGCTTTGTGTTTATAATACTCATCTCTTAGAAGTGTCTACTGCCTCGAGATATGTCAGGTGATGATAGTAAAGAGAGTGTACATTCTGCTACAGGTGGCAATGGAGAGGAGCCTGGGGGACCTTCCACAAAGTGAAATCAGCCAGCTACAGAAAGACACGATTCCACTTACATACAAAGTGTGTCTCAAATATTTAATCCTTAGAAATGATGAGTAGAATGGTGGTTGTCTGGAACCAAAGGCAGGGCAAATAGGGGTTGCTTTTCATGGATGAGAAGCTTCAATCTTACAAGATGAAGAATTTCTAGAGATCTGCTCTACATCATCATGTTTGCTGTGATCAATATTGTGGTGTGCACTTACATAAAATTTTGTCAAGAGATTAAATTCTTATTTATAAAGACTTCTTACAATGCTAAAGCCATGAATTCAAAAGGAAGATATAAGAGAGGGAAAAAAGTGTCAGCCATTTCAATTATAACCAAATAAACTGGGACCTATGTAAATGAAGCCACATGCCACATAAGCCTGGTCTGTGTTAGTTTTGTAGAGCAGTAGACTCCGGACACCCGGTCCCATGATGTCTTCATGTCTTGTAGCATGTGGCTGCAAAAGGTGCACCAAAGTAACTGCATTCATTTCTCATTAATCGAGTCAGAAGGATAAATTAGGTTTAAAAGATAAGAAATTGGAAACAGCCCTCAAGGCACCACTCCAAAGCTGGCCTGAGAGGAGCCAGAGAACCCAAGCTCTGAGTCACAGCTTCTCCGTGACTCACATTTCAGTGCTGGATGCCTTGGGCTTCTTACCGAACGTGTAGGAGCATTTCCAAACAAACAGGCAGACAGGATCGGTGCAGATCAGAAGTGGAAAGTTTGCTCCTGCCCGTTGGTCTAGGGTGGTTGAAGGCAGCTGCTTGTCTTGACTGACGAATAGATATAAATACATCCTTTCTATTCACCTGTGACCTATTAAAAGAATACTAAGTAGGTAATTGCCTATTATGAAGTGATTCAAGGAGTAGACATCTTGCTCCAAAACTTCCCTTCCAGTTTTAAGACATCTAGAATTCAAATAAAACGTTTTTTTCTTATTTAAAAGCCTTTTGATTTTTAAAAAGCACCTAATAAAGTGCAAGTTTTTGGAAAAGGAACATGAGACATGCTCAGAAGAGCAGAGGCTGCTGCAAAAGCATCCATAGAAATTAAAAGCAAGGAAGCTAACGGTGTAGATGAAACCAAAGTCATGAGCTTTTATTGAGCACTTGATACACACCAGGCACTGAGCAAGGTGCTGAGGAAACAAAGACAAAGAATGCACATTTGTCGTTCTCAAGTTCAAGGGTGTCATAACCAAGCAGGGGAAAGAGATGTAAACCACAATCACAATGCAATACAGTAAAGACCCTCTCTGGTACCCAGCACCCCTCTGAGAAAGCAGATTGAACCAGTCTAAAATGCCTGAAGAGAAAGTAATGCTCAGAGTGAATTTTCACAGATGAGGAGAAACTCACTGTGAAAGGAGACAAGACTGGCATTTGAAACGGAAGGAGCTACACGCGAAAAGGCACAAGGACGAAGCAGACATTCTTTTTGTCTTTAGGAATAGCAAGCAATTCAGAATAAATGTAATGCTGGCATTGTTGAAACATGCTCTAGGGTCATCACAATCCTCTTTTGCTCTGAACTGCAAGGAGTCCTGAGGTATGAACCTGCTAGTGTGAAAACTGAGAAAGTCTCAGGTGAACCAAAATGAGTTGGTCACCTTTAAGATGATCATGATGAGTTTATTTATTTATTTATTTATTTATTTTGTGGCGCTGGTGTTCAATCCAGGGCCTTCACCTACCCCCTCTAACACCTCCCTTTTTTTGTTTAGAGACAAAGTTTTGCTAAGTTATCAACTTGTAATCCTCCTGCTGCAGAGAAGGATTGGATTACAGGTATGCATCACTGGGCCATTCTAGATGCTCATATTCGGAAAAAAAATAGCAAAAGAAATTTCATAATCAAAAGAGTTCAGGAATCAGAAACCCTGAGATTAGATTTATATTTGCCTATAGTACAAACCTTTTCAGAATCAGTTTTCTGACCTGTGCGCTAGAAAATTTCGATAGACTTTCGACTTCAAAACCTTCCATCACCTTTCATGTCTGAGAGAGTCACCAAAGAATAGGTAGAATCCCCCACCTGAAGAGCAGAGCATTCCACAAACCAGCAACGCTAAGAGCGTGTTCCTTTTGGGCACAGGTTCCTGGAAACCTATTTCTCCAGGAGAGAGAGAAAAACCCCCAGCAAAAGGCATCTCACAGACTACCGCTGCTCCATAGCAATCCACATTAGTAGTGACTGTGACTGTCATAGCGTCTCTTCCTCAAAATCAGCTCCCAGGTACAGGGCACGAGTTTATGGGAGGTATTAAATGACCTTAAACAGCAATCGTCACGTTTGTCATGACTACGTAGGTGCATGTTACTCTGTAATGCTCCAGAGCTGCCACTTGCAGGACGGATCAT
Organism: Ctenodactylus gundi; assembly: GCA_004027205.1. Classification (NCBI taxonomy): domain Eukaryota; kingdom Metazoa; phylum Chordata; class Mammalia; order Rodentia; family Ctenodactylidae; genus Ctenodactylus; species Ctenodactylus gundi. The sequence continues at coordinate 85,353 of PVKB01005168.1, forward strand.
CGCCGACTTCCTCGATGATGTACTCCTCTGTTGAAGCAATGGAGGGTAAGGATACTTTCGCCAACTAACGAGCAAGAGGGAAAAGAATAGGGTGTATGGACTACCATTGTCACCACGTTACATAGCCAGGAAATTCAGGTGATTACCTCTCAGAATTAGAAAAATAGATCAAAAAACTAGAATTCAGTAACTGTTTCACACCAGCCCTTGGATTACTGAACAAGTTCTAGATGTCTAATTCACCCGTATTAGTCTTGAAATTCCAAAACTAACCATGTTTACGTTGTGGTTTTACTATTTAGAAAAAGAAAGAACGAGCAAATAAAATAACAGAGAATAAAAGATAAGGTCAATATTTAGATGGGTAAGAGGAAGAGGAATTATGCGAGTGGGCTCAGTAACTTATTGCCTTACTATTCAAAGATTCAGGGTCTTCCACAGAAAAAAATATTCTTTTTGTGGATATTATGAATCCAAAACAATACGTGAGCACATGAACTGAATTTTCTACTTTCTGGGTTTTTTGTTTTTAAAGTTTCTGTTCTACTTCCTTAGTTAGGAGCCCAACTCTGCAATCCTGGGAAAAGTTCTAAAAAACAATCAGTTTCCTTTCCAATCCTAGTGATTATTCTCAGCTTCACAGCTTGTAGATTCTGCCAGGAAACGATGCAAACATTCCCTCTCAAAGCAGGTGCAGCAGCATGACAATAATCCAATAAAAAACCTATTAGCTGGGTCTCCATGACACTCTTGGTATCTATGGGACTCACAATATCTTTAATGTAGATAATAAATCCAGACCATTTCCTTCCGCAATTGCTCCCAATATGGCTCGACTCCTAGGACTGTTCTACTAACCTTTTGTTGCTACATTTTCTCATGAATGCTGAATCACTCTCTAATCTTTGCCATGAAACATGTGAAGTCCCACTCAGTGAAACAGATCAACCTGCTTGTGCTAGCCAATAGCAGTTGCCTACTGGGATATAACTGTAGATTGAAAACAGCAGGCCTAAGACTGACCAAGTTGTAAATTATCAGTTGTGGGCTGGTGGTTAGGTAATGATAGGTAAAAAGGGAACACGAGGAGAAAAGAGTGACCACTGGGTTCACTGTGTATATCACTGAGTAACTTTACTCACGTAGGCTCCAGAACAGGGCAGAATGGTAAATAGAAATTGAAAGAAAGAGTGTTCCAACTCATCCCACATGTTGTTTCTCTCCCACTATTCTTGCTATCAAATCTTGTCTCGATTCAAAATCTTGACATCAGAGTTTTCTTCCACCTGGAATTGTAGACTTTCAATTTTAGGCACCCTGTATCCACCCAAACTCAATTCCTACTTCTTTTATGTTAACACTCTGCTTAAAGATACAAAATTCCTCACTTTTGAATTGCTTGATGCTTGTCACCTTATTTCTTTTTTTATTGATACACATAAGTGCAAAATTTAAGGTTTACCATGAAATTGAGCATTTTGTGCACATACGTATCTTGTCAAGGTGACAAGGGCTTTCCCACTCTCCTTTTGTCCTTGTTTCACTTTGTTTTATGTTTTAAGTTCCATAGGAGTTGTGATCTGAGACTTTCATATCAGAGAGACCATTCGATGTTTCACCTTCTGCTTCTGACTCGCTTTGCAAAGCATGATGTTCTCAACCTTCTTCCATTTGCCCATAAAAGCCTCCATGCTTTTGGACTATATAGATGCATAGTATTCCGTTGTCTATAAATACCATAGTTTGTGTATCCATTGGTCTATTGATGGGTATTTGGGTGACTTCCATATTCTAGCTATTGTTAGTTATGCTGCTACGAACATGGGTATAAGTGTATCTCGGCTGTGTGTTGTTTTGGCCTCTTTTGGATATATTTCCAGGAGGGGTGTTGCTGGATTGAAGGAGATACTTATTTCTAGTCTTTTGAGAGATCTCCATACTGCTTTCTAGAGTGGTTGCATGAATTTACACTCCCACCAGCAGTGCAGGAAGGTTCCTTTCTCCCCACAGCCTCGCCAGCACAGATTGCTATTTGACTTGTATCATGATATAGGCCATTCTCTCTGGAGTGAGATGATATCTTAGCATTTTTTTTTTGATTTGCATATCTCTTATGGCTAGAGATGCTGAACATCTTTTCATGTATCTGTTGGCCACTTGAACTTTTTCATTAGTGAACTGTCTCTTCATTTCATTTGCCCATTTTTCAATAGGATCCTTTATTTTGGTAGGCTAATTTTCTTCAGCTCCCTGTATATTCTAGTTATGAGCTTCCTATCTGTGATGTTGATGGTGAATATTTTTCCCAGTCTGTTGGTTCTCTTTTTACAGTGTTCATAGTTTCCTTTGCTGTGCAGAAGCTTTTTAATTTGACAAGGTCCCATTTATTAAAAATGGGGAGAATTTATTTTGCTCTTGGTATCTTGTCAAGAAAGTCTTTACCTACCCCTATGTCTTTTAGATATTTCCCTAATTTGTGTTCTAGAAGGTTTAGTGTTTCATTTTTAATGTCTAGGTCTTTGATCCACTTTGATTTGATTTTGGAGCATGGTGATAGGTATGTGACTAGATTCATTCTTCTGCATGTGGATGTCCAGTTTTCCCAGCGCCATTTCTTGAACATGCTGTCTTTTTTCCATTATATCCATTTGGTCTCTTTGTCGAACATTAAGTAATTGAGGGTATTCTGTTCCACTGGTCTATCTGTCTACTTTTGTGCCAGTACCAAATTATTTTTACAACTATTGCTTTATAGTATAGCCTGATGTCTGGAACTGTAATGCCTCCTGCCTTGGTCTTGTTGCTCAGGATTGCTTTGGCTATTCTTGGTCTCTTTTGGTTCCGTATGAATTAAAGAATTGTTTCAAGTTCTTTGAAGAAACTTGCAGGTATTTAGATAGGAATTGCATTTAATCTATGTATCAGTTTCTGTAGTATAGTCATTTTGACTATATTTATTTTTCCTATCCAAAAGCAGGGGATGCCTTTCCATTTTCTAATGTCTCCTATAATTTCTTTCTTCAATGTAATGTAGTTTTCTTTATATAGGTCCCTCACTTCCTTGGTTAGGTATACTCCTAAGCATTTAATTTTTTGCTGAGCTATTGAGAATGGAATTGTTTTTCTGAGTTCTTCCTCAATGAGTTCATTGGTAGTATAGAGAAAAGCTATTGATTTTTTTAGTGTTAATTTTGTAGCCTGTGACATGGCTACTTTTTTTGTTGTTGTTGTTATTTCCAGGAGTTTTGTAGTGGAGTTTTTAGGATCTTCCATGTAGATAACCATATCATCTGAAAATAAGAAAAGTTTGACCTCCTCCTTTCAAATGCAGATTTCCTTTATTTCATTTTCTGGTCTGATTGTCATGGCAAGTGTTTCAAGGACTATGTTGAATAAGAGTGGTGAGAATGGGCAGCCTTGTCTTGTTCCTGATTTGAAAGGGAACGATTTCAACTTTTCTCCATTTACTATGATATTTGCAGTAGGTTTAGCATATACAGCTTCTATGAGTTTTAGGTAGGGCCCTTCTATATCTATTTTTCTCAGTGTTTTTATCATGAAGCAGTGCTGGGTTTTGTCAAAGGCTTTTCCTGCATCAATAGAAATGATCATGTGGTTTTTGTTTTCACTTTTGTTGATATGGTGTATTACATTGATTGATTTACATATGTTGAACCAGCCTTGCATCTAAGGGATGAAGCCCACTTGATCATGGTGTATGATCTTTCTGATTACTTGTTGGATTTTGTTTGCCAGGATCTTATTGAGGATTTTTGCATCTATATTCATTAAGGATATTGGTCTATAATTTCCCTTCATGGTTAAGTCTTTGTCTGATTTTGGGACTACTGTGATGCTAGCCTCAAGGAATGAGTTTAGTATTATTCCTTCACTTTCTACTTTATGAAATAGTTTGAGGAGGATTGGAGTTAGTTCTTCCCTAAAATACTGAAAAAACTCTCCGGTAAATCCGTCTGGGCCTGGACTTTTATTTATAGGTAGAGCTCTTATTACTGCTTCAATTTCTGTATGCGTGATGGGGTTGTTCAAGTTTTTTATATCTTCCTCATTTAATGTTGGTATTTTATATGTATCTAGGAAGTCGTCCATTTCTCCCCAGTTCTCCTTGTTAGAATATAGGTGTTCAAAGTAATTTCTTACAATATTCTGAATTTCTGCCGGATCTGTTGTAATTACACCCTTTTCATTTCTATGTGTGTTAATCTGTGCCTTTTCTTTCCTTTTCTTGATGAGGTTAGCAAGAGGTTTGTCAATTTTGTTATTTCTTTCAAAGAACCAGCTCTTTGACTCATTAATCTTTTTATTGTCTTCTCAATTTCAATCTCATTTATTTCAGATCTGATCTTTATTATTTTTTCTCTTCTACTGCCTTTTTGGTTAAGTTGTTCTTCTTTCTCTATGTCCTTAAGGTGCATCATTAGCGAATTTATTTGTGACTGTTCTATTCTTTTGATGTGTGCATTTTTGGCGATGAATTTTCCTCTAAGGACTGCTTTCATTGTGTCCCACAGATTTCGATATGATGTACTTCCATCATCATTTAACTCTGCGAAGTTTTTGATTTCTTCTCTGATTTCTTCTGTGATCCATTGTTTGGTCAGCAGTAAGTTGTTAAGTCTCCATATATTTGTGTATTTTCTTCTGTTTCTGCTGCTGTTAAGTTTGAGTCTTATTCCACTATGGTCTGAAAGTATGCAGGGAATTATTTCTATCCCTTTGTACTTGTATTAGGATAACTTATGTCCTAGGATGTGGTCTATTTTAGAAAATTTTCTGTGTGCTGCTGAGAAGAATGTGTTGTCAGTTGATGTTGGATGGAAAACGTAGTAAACGTCTGTTATATCCAAGTTTTTGTAGTGTCTTTCAGCAGTTGTATAACTTTGTGGATTTTTTTTTTTTTTGTCTGGTTGATCTATCTATTTGTGATAGTGGAGTATTAAAGTTCCCTCCTATAATTATATTGGGGCCTATGTGTCCTTTCAGATCTAGGAATTTTTGGTTTACATTATTGGGTGCTCTAGGGTTGAGGCATATATATTGATAATTGTGGTTTCTTCCTGTTCTAATGTTCCTTTCACCAGTATGTAGTGGCCATCTTTGTCTCTCGTCACCTGTTTTCTTTTGAAATCTGTTGGGTCTGAGATTAATATAGCTACCCCTGCTTGTTTTCCGAGACCTGTTGTATGAAATATTGAATTCCAACCTTTTATTTTCAGTCTATGAGTTTCCTTGTGGGTGAAGTCTGTCTCTAGAATGCAGAAAATTGTGGGTTTCTGGGTTTTGATCCAGTTAGCTAGTCTGTCTTTTGAAAGGTGAATTGAGGTCATTCACATTTAGGGTGATTATTGAGGTATGTTTGGTGTATCCTGCCATCATTGTAGTTTTTCCATGTTGTTTACTGGCTTTACTTTTTTCTCAGCTCATTCTCCTCCAGCTTTTGTCTTTTTTTCTCTGGCGTCTTTTGTGTTGTTGGCCTCTCTTTCGCTATCCAAGCTTGCTTTGAGAAATCTTTGCAGTGATGGCTTAGTGGCTGCAAATTTCTTTAAGCTTTCTACATCATGGAGAATTTTAATTTCTCCCTCTAATTTAAAAGATTGTTTTGCTGGATATAGTAGTCTTGGTTGGAATTTATGTTCTTTTAGTGTTTAAATAACATTGCTTCATGATCTCCTGGCTTTTAGAGTCTGGGTTGAGAAGTCTGAAGTTATCCTGATGGGCTTACCTTTGTAGGTCACCTTTTGCTTTTCTCTTACCATTTTCAGTATTCTCTCTTTGTGTGGGGTTTCTGGTACTTTAATTATGATGTGTCGTGATGAGGCTCTCTTCTGATCCATATTGTTTGGTGTTCTATATGCCTGCAGTAGTTCAATGTTCATTTCTCTTCTTAGATTTGGGAAATATTTTTCCATAATTTCCTTGAATATGACTTTTAAGCCTTTTGTTTCATCTTCAGTCTTCTCTTGGACTCCCATAATTATCAGGTTGTTTCTCTTTGAATCATCTATCAGTCATTGTAATGATTCACTTTCTTCATTTTTTACTTGTGTTCTTTATGTTTTTTCTGTTCCTGCTCCATCATTTTGTCTTCCAGGTCTGATAATCTATTTTGAAATTGATCAATATCGTTGCTTATTGTGACCTGTGTGTTTTTCACTTCCTGAATATCTGCATTATTTTATGTCTCTGTTGTGTTCTTTCATTTCTTGTATTGTCATTATCTTCCGGTTCATTTCTTCTTTGATCTCCTCTACTTGCTTCTCAAAGCTTGCTTTTAGCTTAGCTAGGTCTTGGTGTCTCTCTCTTGATACATGCTTTTCACTTCCTGCTTTAATTTCTGCTTTAATTCGATGTGTTTCTGGGTCCAGAGGTCACCATTATTTGTGCCATTTTCATCTTTAGGTTCTGCATTTTCAGGATTCCTGGTATGTTCTTCTTTTATGCTAATACTTTCTGAAGGAGATTTATGTCCATGTTCCCTCATGGTTCTGTTGTCTTCGGTTGTTTCTGGTTGTCTGTCCCTGGGTTCCCCGGTATGTGGTTCTCCCTGGATTCCCCGGTATGTGGTTCTCCCTGGTATGGCTCTGTCTGGCGCTGGGAAATCACAGCTTCCGCTCTGGCCACGGCAGTGAGGAGCGATGAGGATATGAACTCAGGTCCCCCCAGTCTACTCCTGCATGGCTCTGCCTGGCGCCAGCCAGGCCCCGGATCCACCACGAGGTTCTGTGGCACTCTGGATGGCCATGTGCCCTACTGGCCGCCTCTGCGTAGCTCTGCCACATGCCCTGTTGCCTTATTTCTTATTTGCTGAACTGTAGTTTCCATAAGGGTGAGAGCGAAAACGCGTCTTGCTCACTCTCCTCTCTCTAGCACCTGGTAGAATATTTGCATATAAAATATGGGTATTGAGTATTTATCGAAATGATAAGTTTATTTATTTGTGTCTTTTTGCTTTAAAATTAATGTTCTTTTCCTCCTTTGTATTTTTCTAGTCTTCAAGGCCACCCTTAAAACTTTACTCTTTGTGATAGATTTACTTAGCCTGTATTTGACTAATTGATCTCTATTCATCAAAGTTCACTTATGATACAAGAATAAGATTTCTTTAACTCTTGACTAGGAAAGTGTTATTACTTTAAGAATACTTAAAGATTATTTTGACTAATGCTCTATTATTTATAGATGAGGAATATGAAGCCAAAAAATGCATCATGGACAACTGGTTTTTGGATACCACCCCCAGCTACACGAAGATCTACAGGTGCTCATTTCTCATGTAAAATGCTAGTATTTGCTGACAACTGTGTACATCCTCCTGAATACTTTATATCATTGTAAGATGATTTGTAATACCTAATATAGTGCAAATATCATATAAATCGTTGTTAGGAAATAATTACAAGGAAAATGATCTGTAGATGTTCAATCAGTACAGATGCACATTTTTCACCAAATATTTTCTGTCTGTGGCTAGTTGCATGAGGGGATACAGGACCCATGGACGGTGAAGGCCAAGTATACACAGCCCATCACAACTGTGCCTGGAACCACACATAGGATTTTGTACCCCAAACTGTATCATAACATGGTCTGGGCTGTACCAGAACACTGTCATTTCTTCAAGGGTTATTAGATACTAGCTCCTCCACAGACCTAGGACAGATTCTAGCTGATGTTTGATAAATATCATTCATTGGCATGTTTGTTCTCTGATTTAAAAGTCTGAGCTCTAAACAATAAAACTCTAAAAACCAATGCTGAATAATTTTAAAAGTCATTATATTTTCTTTGTGTTTCATGTTTAATGAAAAATTAAAGTCACCTCAGATCTGGGGTAATTTGTCTTAAACTAACAAAAACATCTGGGTAGCTATTAAACGTCTTGCAAGCTGTAACAAATCAACAACCACTCAGAATCAATGGTCCTCATGGGAGGCTGCTTCCATTCACCAATTTTTCTACAAAATGTAACTGAAGTTTATAATAGAAACCTGGGAAAACAGGAAAGCATGAGAAAAGAATAAAGGGGTGCCATGTAACAGGAGAAGAGCAAAACCCTCAAATTCCCTGACTGAATTATCTAACCATCAGTTCCCTAAAACAATATGCCATAAAAGACACGCATGGTCCTTTCCTCATCACACGATGTCTCAGAAAAAAAAAAAAAAAGAAGTTCTGGATAAGAAGATAAGTCACCAGGCCCCAAAATCACCCACAAGAAAAAACGGTTAAGTAGGTAGCCTTATGATTGTTTGAGAATTAGTATTTCCAGTAACTACAGAAAAGTCTGTAGCTTTGCACATTAGCTGTTCACTGTTAGCCTTTTGCGCTCCTTTCTGGAGAAGCAGGTTGGCTGCCTCCCCTGCCTGGCAGTTGTCTGTAGTTGTTACCTGCGGCTCTAACCAAGGGAAGGGAGACGGAAATGATAGGTACCATTGCCACTCTGACCCCTGGTCATTGGAACCACTCACATGATCATCTCTGTACTTTTGATTTCCAACTAGGGACCACACAAGAATAAAGTTAGAAGCCAGAGGTTAGAGACGGCAATGTTGTCATAATTCTGAATCCCCGAATGAGTGTGTCAACAAAACTCACCTCATCAACATCAACACTAGCCATAGGTAATCACTGTTAGTATTTAGGCCACTCAAATGTTAGGGCTGTCTTAGTCATTTGTCATTGTGGAACTTAAGAGAGAAAAGGTTTATTTTTTTTTTTTTAGCTCACAGCTAAGAGGCTTTAGTAAGTCCACGGGCAACTGGCAGTGATGAAAGGACTTGATAGCAGGCCTATCTAGAGAAACCTAGCTGTTCATCATGGCCAGTAAGCAGAGCGAGAGAGAGCAGGGGGGAGCTAGCGAGGAAGGGGCATCCTTCCAGGTCATGCCCCAGAGATGTGCACCTTCTTCACCTCTTCACAGCGCAGGAAATCAAGGGATGGATGCCCTGATACAAGTAACCTCTATACACCAATCACCTTCCAAACACATGAGGCTTTTGACGAATATTCCAGTTCCAAAACATAACAGGGACTATATGTTAACATAGCTTAGTGTAACCTAAACAATTAAAATTTATTCCCAGTCCACAAGATCATTGTGAAGAGCAAATGACCCTTGAAAATTACGGAATTTATTGATATAAATGGGAGGAGGATAATTTGTGAATGATACACAAGCTTAAATTATCTGTCAGTGGTTTTAAAACCTAAAAGAGAAAGACTCAGATGTTTTATACACCCATCATCATAAAACAACTCATAAAACTTGCTGTGGTAAATAGGAATAAAAATTTTTGAGATGTAAGTTTTTAGCCAATGTGCATAAAATACCCTCACCTTTTTTTATGATAAAGCCAATTCAGACTTGAAGCAGGAATTGTATAAACAATATCCTCCCCAGTCTTGATTTTGGCTAGCTAGTACAAACTTGGCCATAGAAAAGAAGGCCAGCTCAAGCTTTTAGGCAGAGAATTTTAGGCAAAGGCTTCAAGGAATTGTGAGTTTTCTCTGTTGAGAGAAAAAAATTACTCTCAATTCCTCAGGTGAGGTTATGACAATATGTTTTGGTATCTGCTTCCCAGGAATTAGATGCTGCATGCTAGAGTCAGGTTATCCCTGACTTATCTCCACATGATTGCCCTTCAGTAGGAGCTGTGCTGACAAGCAATACCTGTACAGTAGCTCAAAGTCTAAAGAACGCTCGAATTTTCCACTTCAGGTAATGGCATTGCCATCAGGTGTTCACATTTTATTTGAATCTTGACATTAAAAAAAAAAAAACTTCTTGTTTCTGGTTTCACAATAACTAATTTTCATCCAGTGTCTTCAATTTTTAAGATGTAACTCCCCAGAAACTCTTTGAAGTCATGAGTTTCTAAAAAAAATTTTTTTAACTTATCTTAAGTGAAACTCTCTATTTATTTAAATCAGTTACCAAGACCCTCAGAAAATCATGTGAGTAAAAGACTCTGAGGTCCCAGAAAAATAGCTGTGAGGAAAGCACAAAAAGTTCCTACGGTTAAGGGAATTCTACGTGGTAGCTGATACTGACAGCTTACAATGAACAGGTGAATAAGATAAATCTGAAAAATGAAAAGTACTATGAAGTAGACAAGCAGGATAAAATGAGACAAGATGGTAGAGTGATGTGTGGGGAGGGGATTATCCTAGAGTAAGAGAGCAGGAAAGGGAAGCTAGAAGATCTAGCATTTGGGCTTAGACCTTCATAATGACAGAACCCATTGTGTAAACGTCAAAGAAAATCAATGTCATGGGAAAGAGATGAACTATCCCCAAGGTACCCTAGAGAAAGCAACTGAGGAGGGCAACAAAGTGTGTGTAAAAAGAACGGGATGAGGTTGGAAGATGGCTGAAAGGCGCATTACCTGGCATCTTTTATTCAAGGTGAGGTGCTTGTGGTACAGTTCAGATGTGATGGGAAACCACCCGCAGGTGCTGAGTTGGGTTTTCTACTTTTGAAACAACTAGTCTGACTTCTGTGTGGAGAATGAACTGTAGAGTCATCAGGGGAAAAGACAGGAGACAGAGCAAGTCTACCCAGTGGTACAAAGGAGAGATATTTCATTATTAAATGACCTAGAATTTTATTTGGGAAGATAGAAAGAATCAAGTGGGGTGGAACATATGTCTCCCCTCCTCCTTCTTTACATCAAAAGTTTATTTATTTAAACTTTAAATTGGCACATTTTACAAACTGCCTTCAAGTCTTAGTCTTTCCTTCAAGCCGTATATTCCTTTCCTATCCTCCAAGATCATGTTAACATGTGAATGTACAGTAAGTGTTGATATATATATATATATATATATATATATATATATATATATATATGTAAAACATATATACCTATATGTTACCACACAAGGCACTCAACAGTAATCTGATATGTAAGAACATGAATAACTTTGCTACCTTCAATTATTGATATTTCATCCATCCTGAATTTATCTTAGGCCTGAAATCCTGGTAGAATTGTAATCTCAAAATATCAAGCTCTTTCTATCATTTTTTTTTTTTTTGCTTGGGTGGGCAGGGGGACACCTCTTGTTAGGACTTGGCACAAAGTTTGACATATTTGTTTAATTTTAAATTGATATTTTAAAATGAATCAATGGTGAAAATGACATTAATATTTCAAATATTCACTTTAGCAAATATTTATCAAACATCTGTTACAGATTCCCCCTCAGGCACAAAACCAAGTAGGAAATGAATTTTTGTTTCCCTTGTAGAAGAAGAGCAGCACTCTTTCTTGCAGGTCCGGAGGATCCAGGCCTGTTACGGTTTTAACAAAAGCGTTATAAAATATGAGGTTGGCTAAATATGCTGAGGCTAGATCAACAGAGACTTTAAAAAGTATTGACCTTCATCTTGTAGGTAATGCTGAGAACTTTTCTGAGCTGGTATTTCTCATGGGCAAAATGTTAACTTGGAAGTATTCATCTGCTAAGAGGGTTTAGGGTTCATCCACAATGGAAGACCTGGAAACTGAACAGGGTAGTTCTATCTCAATCACTGTGTCTAGAAGAACTTTAAAATAGGTAACGGATGTATTTTAAGTTGCTACAATTTCTTATCGTCAGGAACAGCTAGAAACTTTATATACATAATCTCATGCTAATTCTTGCCCCAAATGCAGTAAGCAATGATTATCTCCATATTATCAGTAAGGAAGTGAGAACACAGAGGGCTCATGTGGCATCTGAAGACATAAAAGTAGAAAGGTAGGAATTGATCTTTGTGTGCACAGAATACCCAAATCCAAGGTAAACATTATGTATCGCATATATACGTATTACATTAGTTTGGGTTCTTTCAAAAGGCAGAATTTACAGATTTTATAACAAAAAGGATCTATTAGGAAGGCTTACAAATCCGAGGATAGTGATAGTCCAAGATGGCTGCTCAGCCGTGAAGTAGATCTCCCATTCCGGACTGTAGGATAGCCGGTGAGGTGAGAGTCTGCTGCAGATCTCGGTTTTTCAAAGAACAATGGTGAAGGCTGGAGCCTGAAGATCGATGACTGAAGGGTAGCGATGGGCAGACAGGGGCAAGTTGAGACAGGAACAAATCTATGGTGAAGACCTGCAGCAAGTAGCAAATTGGAGTCCGTAGACAATCGCAAAGGCGAGAGCTTTCCCAGAGGAAGAAGCTGTGACAATCTTCCCTCTTCCTCCCTTTTATACTGTTGGAGTTCCAGTTGGCCCTCCCATATCCAGGTGGGTGCTCTTCCCTCATTGGCCAGCCCACAAATCATTCACACTCTAATCCAGGCTGAGTCTCAATTCCCAATCTAGGCATGGTTCCTAAACACTAATCCAGGTGTGGTTCCTGATTGCCTCAAGTTGACATAATCTCTTCACGGTCACACATAGAAAGAAAATAGAAAAAAAAATATAGAGATTGTCTTAGTTTACAAAAAGAATTAATATTAATGGAAAATCAGGAAGGTTTATAGGGATTGGTTGTTCAAGTGTAAGTGTGCAAGAGACAAAGCTGAACATTTTTCCAAGCTGTGGAAAACAGGTGCTGGAATTTCCTGAAGAGGCTGGAGTAATAACAAGGAGTCTACTCGGCATTTATTTGCTACTCATCCTTGATTAATTTTCAAGATAACAAATCTTAATAAGATTCTTTCCCTTTTCAACAAATTTAATTTCACCACGTTTATCTGCAAATGGTATTTGTTTGTAAATATCCCATACATCCTTCAAAAAACAATAATTCTGCACCACTGAGAGTAAAGGAATCATTGTGCTTTTTGATTCCAGTTGAATATTCATGGAGAGTTGGCTAGCAAAGAGAAGTTACAAAATTTTAGTACATGTAATTTAGTACAAGGAACAAAATGAATTGGAGGCGCTGCACCATTTTTAAAATCATTGTTGCTGTTTGTATTGTTCTGCAAAAAGTGATGGCAAGTTTAGAATCCAAATTGTAGTTCATTATTTTTATCACGTTTAAAACATTTTCATATGCATTTTATTTTGTAGAATCAATTTGGGCACTTGTTGCTTTTGGAGAATCTTTATTTCAATTTATAAACATAATATTTCTTCCACCTCAATAAGAATTAGCTACAATTTTCACTTTGTAATTGGAAAATGCTGAAGCACTTATTGTAGAGATGAAAATAAAACTCTTTATAGATTCCGGGTGGGTAGTGAAGAATGGCGGCTGGGTGCGGTGGCACCTGCCTGTAATTTCAGCACTCTGAAGGCTGAGGCAGGAAGATCCCAAGTTCAGGCCCAAAGTGGACAATTTAGTAAAATCATGTCTCAAAAAAAAAAAAAAATCCTGCTCCTGTGTTCTCATCCATGTGCTTTCAACCCACCCTGCCTTAAGGACGTGACCAGAGAAGAAAATGAGTTTCTATCTGTTCCATGCTCAGTCCCATTGAGGTTAAATCTCCTGGAGCATGTGTCTTCACATGTTTTCCTACCTATGTCCGCAATTTGCACGTCTCCTGTTCACCCCTGGCAGGTAAGTAGACAAGTCTTACTATTCTCTTTACATCGAGTCGGTTTCTGGCGTCACGGGCCTTGCCTAAAATCCTCACAAGTTGGCACTGGCGAATCAGACCTCTGAACATCCTACTCAGCCATCTTCTACCTCTAACACCAGGCAGCCTCTGGGGCCAGACTCACATTTTTCTCAATTAAAGTCATCCACATCAGTTACAGCTGTTTCTGCAAGTATGTGGATGAGCTAACAAACAGCAGCTTTAACCTACTAATGCAGCAAGGGCACAGCCTTGGCGGATGACAAGAGGAAGTGTGGTTCAGGCAATTTACCACTTCGGGCTAGGCCTCCGTCCGCTGGGACAAATGGAAGGGGGACCCGTAATTACCTCTGAGGTTGAGCCCTGTCGGTAGCCACTCTCCCTGCACCCCTCAAATCACGTTGTCCTCGGCAGCATTTCCTTCCTTCTCTCACCCTTACATTTTCTGACTAATTACATGGCAAATGCATTGAGGGCAGGGACAGGGTCTTCAGTGTTCCATGTAACTGGACTGATTGGCTCAGTCGGTACTAATGAGCACGGGGCATCTTTTAGGGTCAGAGAAAAGACATCCCTGTGCTTTACCAGGCCTTGCTCAGGGTTCTTATTTGCAAACGCAATTGGGTATGCGTGGATGTCCACAAATACCTTCACCGGGCTTCTTACCGGTTCGAATTCAGTCTGTTATTCAAGATTCAATAAGTTGCGCCTTTGCTGGGAAACATTGCCTTTCCCTGAGCAAGCCAAGTGAACGCCCTGCTTAATAGACTCCCCCAAGCTATCGCTAATTCCTTATTAGTCCCAAGCCACCTTCTTCTTTTCACTGTTACTGTATTATATCTCAGTTAAAATGAAAGGGCTCAGGCTACGCACGCTATACATCTGTGCTCACACCTCACCTGCTCACCTTTTCCACCACTCCCACTTCCAGCAGAATTGAGGTCCTAAAAAATATCGCAATATGAATGGTTTCCTTTTCAGTACTAGACATTGAATGCAAGGACTTTGCACTGAGCAACATATGATTTTTATAAATGTTGGGATGAATCCCTCCCAACAAATGCTGTTCCCGACAAAGCAGTTTTCTTGGAAAGCACAGCATATTGTTCCTAGATATGTTCTTGGAAAGGAACATTTTTATTGTTCCTCTCCAGAGTTGCTTTGCCTTTTAGGGGAGAAATAGTTGATGTCTATATTGTTTTAGATTACATGGTGTAACCTCTTCTGTGCTTGTCTCTTACCAACAAGCCAGACACATTTTTCGAGTTGAAAATCTTACCTTTTTTTTCAGCTCTAAATATTCTAGATAGACTTAGGAAAGTGAGGTAAATAAAATATTAGAAGATAGCTTGAACAAGCATGTGGCCAAACAGTTGAAAGGCTTCAATTCTTCACTCCTGTGGTCTGAAGAGACTTTCATAGGTGAATAAATAGTAAGGGATGAGAAAAATAGGTGTCACAGAAAACCGTGCCCTCAAAAATATTAACAAATCATCTAGCAGGCATTAGTAAGGATATTCACACAGACTCCATCATTGCTAGCTTAAATAAATCCAGAGAATTCTGTGAAGATTGTTAGGAAGAAATTGTCTCCATTCGGTAAAAGGGTTTGAAAGAACATTTACCATGCTTTTGACACGGTGTTACATGGTCTTTGGGAAGCAGATAAACTTTCTCAGTTCAGTTTCCTTATCTTAAAAAAATAAGACTTTTCTTATATTACTTAAGGTGATGGTAATAGGATTATATAATAACATATGGGAAATATTGTGAAAAGCACTAGGGCAAGAGTAAGGAATTTTCATCAAATTTGGTTGCTGTCACTAACAGACAATGCTGTCTGACTTAAATGTAAAAAGGACGTGTTAGTCTTCATTGCCTCCCAAGTTTAAGGTACAAAAAGGACTGTTTCTAAGGATGCACTACATCAGATAAGCTTTATACCAACAAAGACTTGGAATTTATTAATTAATTAATTTAGCAATTTACATCCAGAATATTATAAATTATTTAGGAAAAGGCCCCTGGATCTTGTGATTTAGATACACCATTTAATTGGTTTCTCTGCCTGGATGATTGTCAGTTGAGACACCTACATTGCTTATAGGCAACGTGTCCAACAACAGAGCAGAGTTATTAATTTAATCTGTCTCGGTTGGTGGGCAATGCGAGAGAACTAGTCTTTGTATGCAGGGCGCCTTTGGATTTGTTTTTCACTAGGCTCACCACCTCAGAGGAAAAACAGGTGGCGGCTGACTATGCAATCCCACACTGCAAAGCTATTTATGCACCCAGACGATTCATTGCCTCAGTTGCAAGTATCAGTTGTTTGAATTCCTAGTTATCTAATGGAATTGAATGGTTGATAAAATTGGACTGCTTAATTCAATAACGCTATAGTGAAAGACTTTTCTGGAAACTGTACATTTCTTCACTTGAAAAGGCTAATGATTCTTTGAAATCACCATCATGAATATCATCAGCATAGATCAGTATACAAAAAAAATGCATTAGGAGCCAGTCTTAGTAGACAGTATTGTATAGTTGACAAGTAATGTCTCCTGTTATTTAATTATTTAGGAATAGAAAATGTCTTTACCCCTGACTTCCTAATTTCACTCCCTATCTTATCACTGTCCCTAACTTCTTACTTCTGGCCACTGTCAGATGCTTACAGGGGCTTCAAGTGCCTAAGTACCCAGAGCATATTCTGTTCTATGTGGATTCAGTTTCAGAGAAATGAGGTGGACGGGCTAGAATTCCCAAGGGAGTTGATGCTTAAAACATTGTATTAGACTATTGGTAGTGGTTAGATTTGTAAAGATAAAGAGGGGGAGGAGAAGGAGTTGGGAAGTAGATGCAATAAATATGTGCACAAACTTCTCAAACTCAATGCTCAATGTAACCATTGTGTAATATATATATATATATATATATATATATATATATATATATATATATATATATATATATGAATGGGTGGGAAAGACCTGTCAGTATCTCAAGTGGGAATACTGAATTTGTGTGCTGCCTTTGGAAAGCTATTTGGGAATAACTCTCGAAATAAAACAAAGGCAAAACCAGTAAGGAAAAAAGAAGAGGACAAAGGTAAAGGTTTTAGTCACAGACAGAATTATGGGGGAAAGTATGACAACATTAGCGCTTTGAAATTCTTCTCAATTTACCTAGATTTCAAACTAGGAGAAAGAGATGTGGCAATAATTGAAAATGGGTAATTAGGTAGTATCTGTGTCATGAGAGTTCTCCTATTTATTTAATAGATGTTAAATTCACCTATTATCCAAGACTTATTAAGTGATACAAAAACAGAGCTTACAAAGAAGTGTGTGCTTCTCAGCTTAGAAGCTCTGGATGGCTGTAAACACAGAATTAATGCCATGTGCAAGGTGGTTAGAAGAGAAAAGAGGTTTAGGACCCAGCTGGAAGAGTCACTGAGGAGCTATGAGAGCGGTCCAGGAGAGAAGAGCTGAAGGTCTAAATAAAGGAAGTATTCAGAAGGATGCTTACCGGAGAGACCAAGGACAGGAACCACCACCCTGTCCCATAGGGCAGCACTGTTCTCCGTGCTAATTTGAGATTGTGGTTAAGTCAGAGTACATTTTCCCTGGTTTAGGTGCTTTACACTAACAGTTACAAAACATGTCTGAGTTGCAGTCCAGCAAATAAACCCAATCAGGCCGGGCCAAAATTTTGTTAGCTGGTACAGGGAGTCTGGTGGTACAAAAGCCCAGAAAGTTTCCAGTGCTCACAGTGACCTCCCTATTTGAATGTGTTCATGGCAAAGCTATTTTCTCGTTCCATGGCCCCCCATCTCACTGTCACGTGCTTCAAAGACTGACTTGTTGCCCTGGCTTTTACCAGCCACACATATGTGCTCTCAAGAAAGACCACAGCCTGTACTAGAACATAACATAAAGCAAAAAGTAGATCAGGAGAAAGACAACTTGCTTCGGGACTCTTACCTGCTCATTTATCCTCAAACAAACTCAACTTTTCAGATTCTTCATCCATAATATAGGTCAATATTACAGACTTTCTATATAAGAAAAATTAGAAGTTCAGTGGCAGAGCACTTGCTTGGCCCACGCAGGGCTCTGGTTGGGTTCCTTGCACCACCTGTGAGCTAGGTATGGTGCTTCACACTTATAATCCCAGCATCTTTAGAAGTTGAGGTAGGAGGGTCCCAGGTTCTAGGGCAGCATGGTTGGTGGACCGGTTTAGGAGACCCTGTCCCGAAATTAAAAGGTATTTGTACAAATTCCCCAAGCTGGTTGTAATTATTGTGTGTCAGAAATACATACTAATGGAAAAAATAATTTGGGGAAATAAATTAACAGCTGGTGATATAGCTCAGTGTAAGGGCTTTGGATTTTTTTCACAGTACTGAAACATGCACACACACACACACACACACACACACACACACATAAAATGCAAGTGGAAAACCTCAGTGAAGTGGTAAATATGACATACATGTTTATCTACTCCATTTCTATGTAAGTACTATGTGGTATTTCAGTCATTTAGCGCTTTGCAGCAAACAACCCAATACTTAGAGGCGTAAGCTAGTACTTAGCATTTCTCTCACTTCTATAGACTGACAGTCTGGGTGGGTTATTCTATTTTTGATGGCAAAAGTCATGGGGCCACAAATATCTGATGGTTTGTTAAAAGTTAATGGCACTTATTTCTTGTGCCTCTTTCATTAGATTATTTTAATCCTCTGGCGGAAGAGACTGGCTTTCTTAGAGCACTCAAAGATAGCAGAGACCTTGAGGGAGATCTAGCCTCAGAGGTCAGAGAGCAACATTCTGCCACATTCTGTTGGTCAAAGGAATCACAAGATAAACCCAGGTTCAAAAACTGGAAAGGAAGTAAGTACTCTACCTTTTGATAGGAAATTTGAAAGTAAACTACTACATATGAATATACTAAAAATAACAACGTGATCTAAACTTAAACAATTCTCCTGGACAAGGACCAGATACATAGCTCAGGATACATAGCTCAATTGGAGCATAGGCATCTTACTTTAAGCTTTGTCTTCTAATGCTTCAGATCCGCAAACACCTGAACTACAAGCCTCCTTTGTCCTTCCCTCTAGAAATTCTGAAATACGACATTTGCAATATTTTTGCATCTATTGCCTGGGAAATTTTAAATGTAAGTTAAGTTTAAAACAACACACAGAATATTTATTGCATAAGAGATAAGAGCAAAATCAACAAATGAGATATCAAATTAAAAGCAAAAGAATCAGCAGAGTGAAGAGGGTGCCAACAGATGGGGAGATTTTTCTGAGAGTTACTTCTTAGGTAGAGGGCTAATACATAGAATTAGAAAATGAACATTAAAATTAAACTATCAAAAACAAAAAACTCAATCAAAAATGGACCCTTGGAGTAAACAGACACTTCTCAGAAGAAATATAAATGACTAACAATTACATGGAAGAAAAAGAATTCAGCATCTTTAGCCATAAGAGAAATGCAAATCAAAACAACACTGAGTTTCCGTCTTATTACTCCAGCAAGAGCAATCATCATCAAAATCTTGAAAAACATAACAAATGTTGTCAAAGTTTGGGGAGAAAGGAACCCTTTTGACAGTGGGACTGTAAACTAGCACAACCACTATGAAAATGAATATGTAGAATCCCCCCAAAAACACTGAAAATATAAATTCCATTTGATCCAGCCACACATCTTCTGGGTATCTTTCTAAAAGATCTAAGGACATCGGGATTCAGTGATACATGCACACTTATGCTACTGAAGCACATCTCATCGTAGCAAAGGTTTGGAAGGAGCTCGTATATCCATCAACCCGGGAATTGATAAAGAATATTGGTGTATACACACACACACATATACACACCCTCACGCACACATGTACTATTCTGACACAAAAAGATAGGCTTAAGATGTTTTTAGCAAAATTAATGCACCTTAAGATCATTATGTTAAATGAAATATACCAGATACAAAAGGCTAAAGATCGCATGGTTTCTCTTATATGATAAATCCAAAATATTGATATAAATAAGAACAAATTAAAAGAAGAGATGATAGGAAACAGACTCCGTGGAAATGGGAAGGGGAAAAGAGGACAGTGGAAAGGGAAATAAAAAATGTAAGTAATTATGATACAATATATTCATGTACTCATATATATGCACCAGTTGTCCAAGTTGAGTGTATTTATGTATCACAAACACATACTAATGAAAAGAATAACTTCGTAGAAAACAGAACTCCCAAACCTTGTCAAATGACTTGAATCCTTCACAACTTTCTACTTGTGACATTCTCAAAAAACTATTAAGAAAACTGATCAAGACATCAAACTTCCTGAAGTTTCACTAAAGCCTGAAGTTTCAAGAGGAAACTAAAATAATAGCTAAGGAAAGTTTTTCAAATAAAATAATAAAAATTAGCTTCCCCTTGGCATTACCATCTCCAAAAGGACCTTTATCGTGCTCATCAGGTACCCGTAGCCAAAATTCTGCACAGGTTATTTATGTCCTGAGTGACCCTACACCCGTGCCCTCCACGCACTGAAACCACCTGGAATTCTGTACCTTTTCATGCGGGTGAGAGCTTGAGACCAACTTCATCTTTCCTTGTTCTTTCAACACTAACCTTTCACACTTCGAAGCCCCGAGAGCACCCAGTGGTGGGCGGGGCTTTCTTGTCCATTTCCTTCTCACCTTCTCTGTTTCCTGTTTCCGGCTTGCTTCTTCTATCCCCGGCTGTAGCTGAACTAGTAAAGTAATCTAGTTTAAAAAGTCTCTGAGCGATAATAGCTTCAGGAAGCTAATTTTCACCAACGGAGTTTGTTGAACAACACTCTACAATGCTATGCATCAAAGAGAAGGAGAAGTGGGATGGGAGACACTTTGAAGAAAGACACTTTGCCTTGTCCTTTTTCAGCAAAACAAGGAGTGTATGAATTTTTCATTTTTATAAATAGGTTGTGATTTTATTAATAAAATTATATTGTATAGAAAGAAGAATTATTTTTGTAAAAGCTAAGAAACTGATTTCAGTCAATTGTTGTTATAATGAACGTTCAGCTAACTGATGATTTTTGTGTTCCAGATAAGAGACCATTTATATTTCAAACTCAGTGTCACATACCAGGTTTCTCTTAGGATTCATTGTCGTACACTGGACAAAGTCTTGCAGTCCAGAGAAAAAGCTGGAGATTCCAAGAGTCAGCCAGCCTTATCTAGACAAAGAGTAGATGGATTTGGGAATCGAAACAGGCTCCTTCACCTAAGGCTTCTCCCAGCTGCGTGCCTGAGAGCTTCTAAGTCTTGCTGTTAAGATCCTTTACCTTGAGCTTTAAAATACAAAAATTTTCATTAAAATTAAAACCTATGGTGAGCACAGATAAAACCTGAAGCTATTTCTAGCCCACATCATCAGCAGTTCATATTGTAGCCAAGTCCTCAGCTGAGCAGAGATTCTACATGGCAGGAATTTGTAAATAAGAGACTCACAGGTGTTTAGTACACTGATGGCATATTCCCACATGTATATATAAAGCCACAGATACTACAGCCGATTCCCCCGTTCTGTCTCTGTGGGGCGCGATAGAAGCTTAAAGTCCTGTAGGTGCATTTTTTCCAAAGACAGAGCTTTCATCCTGATCAGGTTCAGGATACGAAAAGATACAACCATAAAAGGCTTCATTTTAGGCCAAAGGATGGGAAGACAATCAGGAAGGCTGGTAGAATGGGGGAAGGGATCAAGTCAAAAAAGGAAGGCAAAGTACCCTTGAGTCCAAGGGTCTTACGATCACAGCCTGGACAGAGACTTGGATCGGCTCATAATCCCAACTGGCACTAGCAATAGACAAGACCCTCTCCCCACCCTTGTGGAGACCCCACAAGCTCACAGCCCAGGGATACTCCTTCTCTAGGACACCTTGCTTCAGGACTTTGCAGTAGCCAACTGCCACAGCTTGGGATTCCACGGGAAAGGGCGGGGGTATGCACATGGTGGGAAACAGTATGTCTCTCCTCCCTCTCATCTTCCCTCTGACCTGAGGAATTCCAGTAGTCAAATCTTTTCTCACAGCTATACAGAAGGGAAGGGGGCGGGGCTAGCTCGGGTAGGAGGGATCCCGTGAACATGTGAATATACTGGCCAGAGGGCCTGGCCCTGGCAAGAAGGTAGAGGAAGAGGCTGAGACATATGAAGAAGACCTAGAGACCAGGTCAAAATGGCAGCAGTAAAAGCCGGCCATTAATAGTGTCCTTTCTAACTAACTGTTCAATGGGTCCTTCAGACAAGTAGACTAAAAGTCATGAGGCACAGGTAAGCAGGCAACATTTCCCACCCCACGCCGTGTAGACCCAAGACTTGCCTGCAGATTAGCTTGGCATCATGCCTCACCCAGTGCCTTTGTCCCCCTCCTTCCCACACAGGAACATACATAAATTCACAATGTCAGAGCAGACTGAAATAAAATGAGGAGGAAAGTGCTGCTAAGCCTATTGCATAACATGTTTTATAATTTAAAAGAATACTTGCCCGTTATGGGATATATTAAAAGTAGAGAGAAAGGACTACAAAGTATCCCTGTCCTTACTCCAAGAAGTATCCGTGGCATATTGTTCTGCTAATGAGACACAGATTTCAAACATACCTTGTGCTCTAGACTGGTCCCATTTTCTTAGGGGGAGAAGCAGAGCTTAGAACAGGAAGGTAACAGGCGAGTCAGTGTTTCCAGACGTACATTCTTGTGCTCTATGATTGGCCACTTCCATGTATATTAATGAGTACTTCATGTCAGTCATATTATGGGGGCAAGCAAATTTTTAAAATACTGGGTTTGACAAAATAAAAAACCTATCTTTATCACTGAAATATTAATGTGCAGCACACCCTCTTTTTCCTAAGACAC
>PVKB01005169.1:0-107771 GCA_004027205.1 Ctenodactylus gundi
CTTGACAAGATACGTATGTGCACAAAATGCTCAACTCCATTGTAAACCTTAAATTCTGCACTTTTACATATCAATAAAATGGGGAAAAAAATAATAAAATCTTCATTTAAAAAAACAAAGTCCACATCACCTGGGAGGAGCTGGAGCCAGCGCTAGGCCTTCCTTAGGCAGACCCCTCCTTTTCTCTGGATGCAGTAGCCTCAGGGGAGCCCTTTCCCTTACACCTTCTGCTGGCTTTCTCCTCCTCCCCTTCTCTTCCCCCTCCCCCTCTCCCTGCTCCTCCTCTCCTTCCCCTCCTCCCTTCACTCTCCTGCAGATAGAGGTCTGGGTATTTCTGCACGCATTCTTGCATGGCCCGAAACTGGTCTACACAGTTGATCCTTTGAGGTCATCTGTGCTATAGCAAAGCAGGAAAAAGCTGCTTCCCATGTCTGCTTATTTTCTAGATTTTTGTGATATTAGCTGACCAAAATTCCTACCAGTGTCCTTCCAGTGTGTCTTCCCGTGTTGCAGAGACGTCTGGGATCCCAGACGTCACGATGGTTCTCCCACTTAGATGCCTTGAGAATCGGCCACAGCTCTAAGCCAAAGACTGAGCACAGAATTGGAAGAAGGGACATGCTTCCCACCGTGGGACTCTAGGATGGGCAACCTTCATAGTGGCCAAGACTTTCCTCTCCTCGGCTCCGCACCACAGCCACAGTCTAACGCTTCTTTTTTTAATTTTTGCCAACCCTCCCTCCTTCACCATTTCGCTTCACAGGTGTCAAAGTTACACCACCAGTGGAAAGCTTTCTCTGCCACCCCTGCCCTATCTCCCTTTTATATTTCACAGGAATTATCCCAACAAATCTCTTGCCCTCCTGACTTTCTCTTCCCGTCTGCTTCCCACAGGACCCAAGTCGATACAACTCACATGAACCTTCAAGTCATGCAGAAGCAGAGGCAGCACAACCTCCATTTTACTAGCACAGACTTTGATAGGGATGGCGTGGCTTTGGAACAGAGTTTATGGCAAAACCTCTTGCTCCCTGGCAGCTTCCAGGTGACAGCAGGGACATCGCCATCACTTATGATGGCTTACTTCTGTACTGTAGCTGTGGAAGCTATCCTATAAGCTCACTCTAAACTTAAGTTCTTCTCAACACCCCCTAAGATCCTGGCTACTGTGTACTATATATAGTCTTAGGCCATTTTCTGTTGCTGTAACAGAATACCTGAGGTGGTAACTCATAAAGAAAAGAAGTTTGCTCAGCTCATGGTTGGGGGGCTGAGTGGCTCCCGAACGTGGTACTAGCACCTACTCTGCTTCTAGTAGGGTCCATGCTGTTTTATACCATGGTAGAAATCAGAAACAGAAGCAGGAGTATGCAGAAGAGAGAAAACACAGAGATTATCCCTGCTGCACGGCAAACCTCTCTCTCTGTAACTAATCCAGTCCAAGAATGAAATTTCACTCTCATGAGAAAAGCATTGATCCCTATTAATGACCAAATCACTTCTGAAGGACTTCTCCTCCCAACTCTGGCACTAGAGTGATCAAATTTCAGCATGAGTCTCAGAGGGAACAAAGTATATTCAAGCCATAGAATATACTGCCCCAAATACCTCTCTGGTTAAAATAATTAGAATGAATTTTTTTTTTGGAAAACAAAACCATAACCAATATAATATCTAACTTATTTTTTCCCAAATAAAACTCTTTTGTCTCCCAACCATGCTGCCCAAACCATTCTTGAACAGTCAGTCCTTTCTTACTAGAACAAAAATGTCCCTTTAGAATACACTACAGTCCCACAAGTTTGGGGTTTTTTAAACTGTTTTCCACTGATCAGATGATCTGTTCTCTCACCATCACTCTATATTGATCACTTCATAGTAAATGCCAGCTCATAGAAGGGCTAATTTTTCACTTATTGTTCTATGTCAAAATTTCCTTAGCTATTCTTGTCCATTTTTTTCCCTTCTAGATGACTTTTAGGAATAGCTTGTAAAATGACATTATTAGAACTCTTGTTAAATTTTTATTGGGGTTTCACTGAATTTATAGATTAATTTGGGGAGAATCTGGATTTTTACAATATTGGACCCATCTGTATTGGCTGAATGGCTTGGAGTATTGAAGGCACGCAACTCATCAACAGGCAATCCCAACACTGGACGATGGTTGCCTGGGTCACCATAACAGAGACTCCAAGAATGTTTTCAGGATGTCCTGGAAAGTCAGAACACCTTCACAGGCACAGAGACAGCATTTGAGCTGTGAATTGGAGGATAAGTAAGATTTTTTCCAGAGTGAGCAGTGGGGCCAGTATATGCTAGAAAGGCAGAGCATGAACCAAGATGCCCATGCAGGAGAGGACAGGGGGTGGTGGGAAATATGGCAGAAATGATTAAGGATTCGGCTAGAGAAATACTTGATGGCCAGCCCTTGTGGCTGAAACTATTCTAAGCACTAACTCATTGAATCTTTACAGCATCCCAATTACGTAACTACTATTACGGTCCTCGTTTTACGAGTGAGGCAACACAGTTAAAGAGAGGTTAAGTGACTTTCTCAAAGCCAAATGGCTAGAGAGTCATGCAGATAGGACCAAAGCCCAGGCAATCTGGCCCCAGGGCCATCCATCTTCTTATCTTACCAAGCTCAGGAAGTGCCTCCTACTCTGAACCATGGAGACTGAGTTTACCTTGCAAACAAATAGATTGGTTAAACCTGAAGGGAAGAGACATGAGGGGCCTTTATGCAGAAGCTCACTCAAGCAGCAGCCTCAGGAGAGAGGATGTTCAGGGCCACAGGTGTCACCTGAACCACAACTGCAGACCGAGAACAGAGTGGAGAGGCTAGACACAGGACTGGCAGGCCTTGAAACTCCTAAACAAGTCCACTGTTCATAACTAATTGTCATTCGTTTATTCATTTGACCCTTATCAAGCCCTAGCTGGGCACCAGGCTGGCTGCTGGGTGCCAGGATACATCCTACTTCTGTCCTGCTACGTGACTCAGAGCTAAAAGGACAGCTGATCAGAGCTATCCTAACACTACCACCTGGCAAGAAGGCCCTGTGCATGGCCCACAATCCTGGGTTCCAGCCACATCCTCAACTGCCTTTCCTGTCCACAAGAGGCTCACCCTCTGTTTCTTCAGTGCAGAATGTCTTCCGCCTCACCCCTTTCTTCCCGCCTTCCCTCCCTCCCTCACCTCTTCTTGCTTTTCTTTCATTCAACAAACATTCATAGATTGCTGGCTTCCACCTGGCCCAAACCAGGCGCTAGGAAAGAAAAGGTGAGGAAGGTGAAGTCTTACCCTACAAGATTTCAGGGAAGAGAAAGAGCAAGAGCCATCAGGAATCTGTCTGGGACCAGCGGGGCTCAAGGGCATTGTAGCGGTCAATCAGGGGTGAGGGGTGAAAGAGCAGATATTTCTTTGCAAAGGAAAAAGAAGCAACTTCAGCAGCACTGGGATGCCACAAAAATCCTAGAATGTTCTGGAAATGGCAAAGCTGGGATTGGGTTGAAGAGCCTAAACTTTGGTTTGCAATCCCATAGGCAGAGTTCGGAATCCCAGCCGTGCCCCACGTTGTCTACGTCACCCTGGACAAGCTATTGAAAGTCTTTAAACCTGCTTCCTCATTTGATAATTTTTACCTCACAGGGTGATTGTGAAAATTGAGAAAAGTTCTTCAACAAAATAGCTTTTAGACACGTACTATGTGACAGATGCCACTCCAAGGCACAGGGATGCACAAGAGCATAAAAGAAATTGAGCCCCTGACCCCTGTTTTCTAGTGAAGGCCTAAAGAAAAAAAAAATGACAAAAAGAAGAGAAAAGAAAAACAACAGCACAACATTGTAGTATATGTTTGAAAAGTAATAAAGCAAGCCAGGTGTACTGGTACACACCTGTAATCTCCACAGTCAGGAGGCTGAGGCAGAAGGATTGTGAGTTCAAGAGTGAAACCCTATTTAAAAAAAAACAAAAAAGGTAGGAAGGAAGGAAGGAAGTAATAAGAAAAAACAGTTGTCCCAGGGAGAATTAAGAGGCCAAGAAAAAACCCACCACAAATAAAGCCCTGCAGAGGGAAGCCTCAACCCATCCTACAGGACACTGGAGTGCACCCAGCTTTCCACACTCCCTCCCACACTCTCTGTCACTGGCTAAGAGATGTCCAAGGATGGAAATTTCCAGACATTTCTAGAACTTGCAGCAAAGCAGCCTCCAGTGGCCCAAGGAAGAGTCCCTGAAAAGAGGTAAGGGCAGTGAAGGAAGGAAGGAAGGAAGGAAGGAAGGAAGGAAGGAATTATGGGACAGAGGTCATGGGGATTATGCAGATAAGTCTAGCCCTGGCCCACCAATCTCAATTGTTCTGTTGCCCACAGAGTTCCAAAGACCAACCTGGGAGGAAACTTCAATTGCTTCTCAACATTTGCAATTGACTTATGTTTTTAAATACCTCAATGTGTACACAACACTTTCCCATAACTTGGCAGTAAAGCAGGCAGACTGCATTATTTGTGTGTGCTCTCTCCTCTAGATGGCCACACAGTGGTCTTCCAAGTAGCTATCCATCCCCTTTCCCGCTGGCAGCAGCCATGGTGACTGGGTAGGACAATCCCTCCCCAGTTCAGGGTTCACGGGTAATTTGGTCCAGTAGAGAGAGAGATGTTTATGGGGAAGCCAAATATCTAAGATCCAAAATCTACATGCTGGTCATAATTGAGTGACACTGAGCATGTCACTTCCCCTACCCAAGCCACAGTTTCTCATCTGCGATGTGAAGGGGTGGGGGGTTGTACTGTTGGCAGGTGATCACGAAGGTTCCTTCTGGCACTACAATCCTCCTACTTCTAAGTTTCTAAAATTACATATTCTGTGGGCGGGCAGTGGACAGAGACCAGCCAGAGCTGCACACAGATGTGAGTTCAGATCTTGGCTCTCCATTGGCCATCTCTGTGCTGCCATGAATCCATGAAATGCAAGAAAGCAATTCTTAATTCTTACCCACGTACTTTCTCGAGCACATAAAGCAATAAAACATGATAAGTTTGCAGGAAACAAAAACTTTACTCTTGGTAATCATTTGAGTGCTTCTGTTTCACTCTAGACATTGTAGTAAGATTTTTTTATGTACTTTATGTATTTCAGTACTGAGTTCTGTAAGGCAAGAACTACACCCAGGGGTGTAGTGATAAATGCTTAACAACCGGCCCGCAGGGAGAAGGGTCCTGGTTCACAGTGTTCATCTTCTCTGTGGCGTCCACAGTTCAGCCCGGGCCCAGTTTGAGCTGGACTACCTCATGCTACTGAAGGCAGGCTGCAAAGAAACACACATAGATGGCTTTCTGGAGCCAGCACAAGCCGGCCTAGGAATGTCACTTACTATGTTCATTTGATTTATGAGGAAACAGAGACTCAGACATTAGCCCAATTCACAGTTATTACTAGAAGGAGCAGGATGGAACCCAAGCCAGCCTGCCCACAAACTCCAGACTTGCTCTGCTCCTCCTCGAGGCTGAGGGGTGCTGCCTGTGCTCATGGGGAGCCTGAACAGAAGACCAGAAAGTCTAAAGAAGCCTGCTTTTTTGCTGTGAGACCCTTGGGTGTGCACTTGGTTCCCCTGACCTGAGGGCCCCATTGCCTCGCCTATTAAATGGAAGACAACAAGTAGCCAGCACATGGTTTCTTTCTGTCTCAAAGAAGCATGACTATGCGTTGTGACAGAAATTAGGGCTTCCATTGTACCTCCCTTTATCAAAGAGTCTATAGCCAAAGGCAGGCAGAAGCATCCTTGGGCCTCTTTCCTCCAGCCTCCTAGCTCCCAGCATTCCAGCCCAGTTCCTTGCTTCCGTCTCTCCCCCTGAGCCAGGCTCAGCAGAAACCAGAACCCTTCCCAGGGCTGCTGGAATCCTGCACCCCATAAATCAGGATGCATCCTGAGATATGAGGCCACAGCAAGGCTCCGGAAAAGAAAGTCAATCACCCAGTAATTGTTTTCAAACATCATTCCGCTGAGTGAAACCTGTCCAGGGATTAAGCTGCCTTCCTCGCCTGCCGCCAGCAAGGATGCCCAGGGCTCAACATTCCTTTGTCATCACACAGCACTGGGAGAAGTGTCCTGCCACAAGACCCAGGGCCCTGGGCCCCGGGAAGCCATGCCCTGGACTGTGACACAACACAGAAGGTGTCAGCTGCCTCTTGGAAACTGCACACACCCAGCCTGGCTGACTCTGACTGAGGGAGACAGAAGGTCTTTGAGGCTCTTTGTAAAAAATTCTCTTGGGGGCCAGGCTTACCCCCAAATCATGTAAGTTCACACACATGCCTAGCCACTCCTACTGCCATCTTATTCATCTGAGTGTCCCAGGATCTTCCTTCCTTCCTACCTTTCTTTCTTTCTTTCTTTCTCTTTCTCTTTCTCTTTCTCTTTTTCTGCTATGAACAATTGAGCCTAGAGGATTAAATCAAGGGCCTCAGGCATGACCAGCAAGCACTGCACCGCTGAGATGTACCCTGAGTCCGTGACCTAGGATTTCAAGGATGAACAGTGTGATGTTGACTCTGGATTCAGGAAGGGCAAGAAAGAGATTGCTAGATGACCTGAGTCCCAGAGGGGCCTGCAGAAATGCAGGAAGAGAGAAAGAAGGACTGGAAGCTGTACAAGAACAATAAGCCAGAAGGGAATTCCTGAGCGCTGGCCCCAGGGGGCTCATGTTACCTGCAGCTCACTCACTGGGGGCTGGAGCTATGTGGAGAGCAGGTTTGACCTGGTACTGAGAGGAGCAGCAGATCTGGGAGCTGAGAAAGAGACCATTCTTTCCACATGGCTGGGAGAACTCAGAGAAAGGGCAAGAGGATGGTAGGAAGCTAGGCTGAGGTTCAACCTGAAAGCCTCTTTGCATGGGACTGGTACAAGCAGACATAAAGTGGGTCATGTGGGCAGAATCTGACCTTACCCTGGCTGTGTATAACGCCACCCAGAGCTAACAAATGAGAAGTGGACTGAGCCAAGCCAGACTGAGATCAGAAGTACCAGGATGGGGGTGGGCAGGGAACAGGGCTCAGAAGCCAGGGTGACCACAACTAGAAAGGGGGAGCATCTGTCATCTCAGAATTAAGTGAGAAAGGTAACACAGAAAGAGATACTCCGTAGGAACCTGGGCTAAGAGCGATCAGTGGGAAAGGCCTTGAGTATAGCAGGACACAGGTCCACATAGGCAGCAGCACCTTGGTGAATCAGACCAGGCCTTCTCAGAGTCTCAGGTCAATCAAACTCCCAACTTCAGGGGACCCACTTGGCTAACTTCTTCAACCCTAGTGAGGGTTCCCAATACCCAGCCTGTTCCTAGGAGCTCCGTGCCTGGCCCTGGGCCTCCAGGCAGCTGAGGCTGGGAGTGTGGAGTTGGTATGATGTGAAGCAGGTCAATCCATCCCAGCAAGTCAGGCCCAGTGACCTGCCAGCCCTCACTGAAGTGTGCAGCCTGGACCCTGAAGCCTCCTGAGATTCAAGGACGTCCAGCAACAGTGTTGGAAAATACCACACCCGGAGGCTTAGGGCTCCTCTTTGCTCCTACGTGGTCCTCACCCCACCCCCAGAGAACTCAGCAGGTATTGACAACACTGTCAAAGTTGTTGGCCCCTTAGATACAGACAGTCACTCAGCCACCTTCCTCAGAGGGTGAACGTAAGTCTCTGAAGACAGCTGTTGAGAGTCGTCCCAGAACCTTCTGTGACAGGGCTTTAGCCTTTTCTGATGCAGATGTGGAGTCCTCCGAGACTGTAGCTGTGCCCCAGTAGGACATTAGGACGGGCATGAATGCCTAGGTGCCACCATGCAGGGACCCCAAGGCCCAGAGGTGGGCTACAGCTATTCCTGGGTCACAAAGATGGGTTCAGAGAAACCTGGCTCTGGGCTAGAGCCTTACTCCCCACTGTACCACTCCCAGGACCTGGAACCTGAGACATAGGCAGCTTCTCCAGGTCCAGGGGAGGAGTCCGGCCCAACCCGGCCTAGCCCACTTTCCCAGGAGGAGCATTGGCGAGGGCCGGGGGAACTCTGGCCAGGGCAGGAAAGTGCTGTCTAAACATGCTGTGGGGCCTGTGTGTCTGGCAAGCTGTCACCCGGGCCAGGTGGGCCTCTGACACACAGCAGGAATTTTCCGTTGGCGCATCTTCTGGCTGGTTGGGATCCAAGGCATTTTTCAGCTCCCCCCCCCCCATTTCGGTTGTCTCCCCTGCCCCATGAAGGTGCACCATGAGGCCCAGAGCACAGGAAACCTCAGTTCTCAAGGAGACTCAGGGACCCCTACCTCCTATACTCAAGAGCCATCTACCAGTACCTAAAGCACAGAATCCTAGAACATAGAGGAGAAGCGCTACACGATTTAAAAACAAAACCTACACTGACTATGAAATCAAAGTTCATAGAGAAAGGCGGTAAGCACAAAGGAGATCAAACACAGTTTTGTCTAGTGCTGATGCTATTCTACTTCTACTACACTGGTTTTCCAAGGTTAAGAGCCAAGGTCACTGAGAGATCATAAGCCACATGAGAGAGGCTCAAAGATGAAGCCGCAAGTAAGAGCTAAGCCATCTATGTGGAAATTTGCTAAGTCACAGAAGTCCCTGGAATTGACGTCTAAGTATGATGGGAGACATGCTTACATCATTCCAGGATATCTGTGGCAACGCCCATAGGTTTTTCTCAAAGACAAGATCTGTGAGGATGGCCCACCTTCAGAGGCCTGTGATCTTTTGCAGTGGTAGATGTTTCCGAGGTTTGGGAACATGCACACTACCCTATTTCCAGAGTCTTCCTGGGGCAGTAATAAGGGCCTTGACCTGATAAGCAGGTGTGGAATAGACAAGGGGGGCTGGGTACACATATTAGAAGCCAGCTGGTCTGAAGCCTACTTGAGTGTTGTGAGGTCTTTGTCAAGCTGTCCAGAGGGCCGCGCAGGGGCAGCCACTGACAGGAAGCTTTTTCCCAGGGCTGTGTTCCTGATGACTGGTGACACCTCTGTTGGCAGGGCAAGTTCACAGTCAAAGGGAAAACGATGACCTTCCAATCTGATAGGCATTCTCCAGGCTCCTCCTCAGGAAGGGAGTATCTCTCAGAGTCACAACCAACTCCCCAGAGGCTGGAGCCTCATAAAGCTGGACTTCCAGGAGACTCCAGCCTGTCCAGGGACGTGAAGACGTTGATGACCAGAATCACTGCAGCACCACTGACCTGTGCCACCTCTTACTCCCTTGAAATTCTTATAACTAGATCCCAGGTCCAGCCTAGCATTTCTCAAAGAAAATTTAGTTTTACTAAAGCCAAAGTTATTAAATATAAAAGGTTTCTATGGTCAAATCAGTTCAAGAAAGCAAGTTAACAATTCTGGTTCCTTAAATGTATTGCAAATTTCCTGCAGATCTCCAGATGGTGGCTCTCAACCAGAGGTGACCTTGTCCTCCAAGGGATATTTGGTGGTGTATTTAGACATTTTTAGTTATCACACCTGGCAGGGTGCTACAGAACAGGTATCTAGTGGGTAGAAAGGACTTTGTGCTGCTAAATATACTGAAATGCACAGAATAGCCCAAGACAAAGAAGAATCCAGCCCAGAACACCAACAGTGCTGCGACTGAGAATTCTGCCCTAGAGCACTGTGAACTCCCAAGGGAGATGTCTAGGATCACAGTGTAGAGAACACTTGTGGTTCTTCTGAGCCACCTGACACCTGCTCTGTCCTCTTGTGTTTGAGACAGAAGCTGAAAGTCGCTGACCCTCACTATTCCTGCCTCTCTTGCAGCTAGGCGGCAGACCAGTGACCTTCCTCCTCAGATACATTTTTCTGCACTTTGAATCCAATAAGAAGAAGCAGGGTCTATGCAAAACCCATCGTATAGGAGTGAAGCTGTGGTGGTGGCGGTGGCAGGAACCGCCTGCCTCCAGAGGCAGTGGTGGCAACTGTTCTAGAGGCAGCAACCAGTGCAGGCAATGCTGATGGCCCAAGCTAAAAGTGTCTGTGCATCACCGAATTCTTCCTAGGACCATCTCTACAATATGAGTTTGGGTGCGGTTCCTGATTGCTTTGCCTCTGACCTTGGTTTTCTGACCTATCAGGAGATTCTTTGAATTACCCCAGGTCCTTAGAATAACTCCATTCTGTGCTTAAACTAGGAGAGTTGGTTTCTGCAGCTTGTAATCAAGAACTAAATGAGTGGGGCTGAGTTCTCCAGGCATACTTGAGCACAGGATTCTTTTCTTGGCAGAGCCTCTTAAAGAACCCTGAGGAACTTTGACCAGGGGGAATCAACTAGGGATTCCCACAAGCTCTGCTCCAGCCAGAGACAGATTGCTGCAGGCCTACCTCTTCCCTGGGCCTGGGATCAGGGAGGAGCCCAGCATGTCTCCATGGTCCCAGCCGAACCAGGGCTTCTCCACAATGACCTTCCTCTCCAGTGCCTACAAGAGTGAAGAATAACCACAGCTGGCTGCAGCCTCAAGAACCAAAACATAATCAGGGTGTGGAAGCAATTGGCCCATTCAGCTCATCAGAGGAAGGTGGGAGGAACTGAAGATGTGTGGCTCAAGTCTGTTGCTTGATTGGGGTGATACTGCTGGCAGGTGGAGGAAGGCTTAAAAGAAACTGGAGAGTTTGAGAATCTCAAAAGTCAGAGTCAGAAAGGAAAAGAGGAACTTTCTGGGAGGTCCAGGTATTGCCCAGAGGAGAGTGACATTCTTCCAGGGAATTCTATGTTCAGGTTTAATGGAAGGTGCTGAGCCTCATTTCAGCTGTTTAAAGAAAGTAATTTTCAATGCCAATCATTCATTCATTTACTCAACAAATACTACCAGGAACACAGCAGATGCTGAAGAACAACAGATGATCCAATCTCCCAGAGCCTTTGATGTCACGGTGGGGCTGACATCCAAAACTTACCATGGAAGAGACCTTGCAGTCAAGATGATGTTTCACCATCAGGGAGCCAAAAATCCTGCCATGAGGGAGCTTGTGGGTTAGACCATGGGAAAGGGGCCACTAATGGAGGTAGAATTTACATGGGGACCAAGATGGAAGGACCATGGTAGGTTCAGGGATCAACAAGAAGGCCCAAGAGGCCCAGAAGCCAGGGCAGGTCTCAAAGTCAGTTGGGGGAAGTGGGCGGAGCAGGATCGACAGGTGCCTTGCAGACTACAGGAACCGTCCAGGTCTTCATCCTGGAAGCAGTTGGAAACATTCAAGGGTTCTGACTGGAGCAATGTGCTGTAGAACAGAGGGGAACATGAATCTAGAAAACATGATGTGACCTCCTCGGGGGCCAAAGCAGGAGGAGGGGGTGAACTGAAGATGGAGGCAGAAGGAGAGACTCAAGGATTCCCCCTACCATTGTGCCCTGGCAGCATCTGGTGCTTTATGTGTGACATTCCTTTGTAACAGAGCTAAAATGACTATATAAGTATCCCCAGTCCCACGTTTGTGCCTAAAACTTTTAGAGAGATTCCAGAAGAAGCAAGCAAGATCCTGGAGAACCCAGGGGCAAGGGCACCTGTCTGCACAGACAGGGCAGCTCTAGAGGGTGGCAGCTGGTACAACCACCCTTATCCCAGATAAAGAAACTGAAGTCCAAGGTTCACTGGTAGAGCTGGAAATAAAGAATAAAGCTCGGCTCTTCTTTTCTGCAGCTCTGTGGACAGCTCCAGGGGTGTGTGTGTGTGTGTGTGTGTGTGTGTGTGTGTGTGTGTGTGTGTGTTGTATGTATGCACGTGCACGCACACACATGCATGTGTAACACCTGTGTGTGTGTGTATTTGTGCACATGCATGTATGGCAGAGACAAGGCCATTCAGCTCTCTCTCCATCCATAATCCAGGTTGGCTGTGATGTCGGCATGAATTAAGATGTTTACAGAAATGAAAAAATAAAGCTTAGGAAAGAAGTTAATCTCTGTATGGGGGGGTGTCCAGTTTCAGAAGGTTAGTATCTTGATTTTTTTAAATCCCTTTTCTGTTTTATTCAAAGAGGATTTGGTGTTCCCAGTCCCAGCTGGGAGCTTAAGAAAACAGAACAGTTCTCAGCCTGCTGCTTGTCCCCACAGCTTCAGGCCTCTCTTGCTCAACCTGGGGACAGGGGTGCCTAGAACCTGGCCTAGATTCAGTCTAGCTCAAAACCTCCGTTTCCCTGTCCATATGAGGCCTGAGACTTTCTCTTGGTCTAACCTATGAGCAAAAGGCCAAAGACCCTAGAGATGAAGCAGGATTTAAAGTTGGAGTTGTTGAGGGGAACCGTTCTGCAGCCGAGGCCAGACACAGCCTCTGAGTGAGCTGGTAGTACACGCAGGGAGAAGAGGAAACTGCATGCATAGGCCACAGTGTATTGTGTGAATAAGCCAGGTGTCCTACTTTCGCTACTACTGTGTAGTGGCCCTTGCAATCATCTTTGCTCCTCAGAGAAATGGGGATGGCAGTGTGACCACATAGTCACCTGATATGCCCTTAAAATTGAATTTCAGGGCTAACATGAGAGTATACTTCTGGCAACTCCATTGACAAGTGGACAGATGGCTTGGTGTGGCCACTTCTCTCCCCTGTCAAGTCACTGGAGATCAATCAGCCGCTGCCAAGAGTCCCAGTCTCTCAAACCAGCAGCTTCCTTACCCGAAAATCTCCGGCAAGGACAACCCTGTGCAGAAGGCAGGCTAGTTCAAGGTGACCTAGGGCCTCAACCAGGGCCAAACACGGTACCGGAAATTGTGACAACAAAAAAGTGAGCTCCTGTTCCTCCACACTCCCAAGGTCCACACAGATATCTATTTCAACCTGGTGCCCCAGCCACTGTCAGGAGATCCATCAATTTTTTGCTACACAAAGGTTTTTCTTACTAGAAAACTTGGGAATGAAGTTCAAGCTCATTTAGGCTTAAGTACAGCTTCACGTTAGCCAGGCCCTTGTCCTCACTGGGCCTTTGTTTCCTCACCTAAGTGGGACTGCCAACACACGGAGTGTCCACAGCATACACAGGTTCCTTTTGGCACTTGTTTCCAGATGGCAAAGTTCAGAGTTCCTGCCGAGTTCTTGACTGCCCTAATCAGTTTATGCACTCCTTAGCCCACCCACCCAAGGCCTGGCCCAAGGAGACCCCTTCCCCAGCCAGATCACCTAAGCCTGGAGCTAACTTCCTTCCTGCACAACTGCGTAAGGCCCGTTCTCCCAGCCCTTATCAAGGAAGGAGGAAGCAAAGGGCCAGGGCATTCCAGGCTCGACTTAAGGAACCATGGCTTTCCTGTGCTCCCTTAATCCTCCCAATTTCCTGTAAGAGGAGCCAGGAGCCCCAGTTTAGAAGATGGCTTTCGTGCTGGGAAAGCGCAGGTGTAGGACCCACCTGGCAACGTTGACCCCAGAACTTAAACTCTTCCTCCGCCTTACATGGACTCAATAGGTTTGCTCTGGAGAAAGAGGGCAGTGTTCTCTGGCCAGGAGGCCTGTCGTGACTCAATTCATCAAGCAGTTATTAATAGGCCAGGGGTTTTGCGTGGCATGGTATTAGGGGGCAGAAAAGGACCATGGAGCCCATGGGGCAACTGCCTTGTAGCCTGAGGGCTGGGCTCAGTCCCTCCCCCAGGGAAGTGTCAGCCATCATCAGACACCCTTGGGTCTCTGGCAGCGGCTTTCCTGCATGTCCTTTTGGACCCAGCCAGTTACAGCTCATTCCTTTGGCGCACATTGTTCTTTAACGACATCACTTTTTCCATCTCCCTGAAGGCGTGCTGACCTGCGTCTCCCTGAGACGCCGTGGTTTCCGTGTATCACTGGGCAATGGAAGGGACCACCTCTGGATTGTTGGCAGTCTGCACAGTTCAGGGCCCACACGTCGCCCCCACCCCCTGCCTCCTGTGGCAATCCAGGGTTATAACCAGCCTTCACCCACGGGGTTTGATGGTCCCTTCTCCTCTGGATTTCAGGGGACCCTGGAGACACTGCCCTTTTCCCAGGTAGCCAGCTCAAAGCCGCAAAGCACCCCTCAGTTTGGGCAGACATGGAGACCTGAGTTGCTGCCTAGGCCCTGGGCTGTGAACAGCTCCGCCATCCTCCTTCCCTTCCCCCTTGAGTGGGACTCCAGCTGTTCACCAACAGTCTTCTTTCCTGTCCCCTTTGCCAGCTAAAATCAGTAGGCCTCACCCACAGCTCCTATTCAAAGTCAAGCACAATCCCTCTGGGGTAAATCCAGGTGCTGGTGCCTGGCCCTTCCCACCACCTTCTCCTCTAAGCTGTTCATTCATTCGTGTGACAGTATTTTTCTAAGCTCTAACTATGTGCATCCTGGTGTTGACAGCCCCTTCTGTTTTATTCCCCTGCTGCTGCCTGGCTCCACCCTGTCATTTTCTAGAGAGCGTGTGTGGCACAGACGGAGACTCACAGGCAGGAGGCAGACTGATCTTGGTTTGAATCCCGGATCTTTGCATTGAACTGTGGGAGCTTACACAAGGTGCTTCACTGTGAGCCTGGGATTCCTTATCTCTAAACTAGAAATTATGTCGTTCCTCGGAGGGCTGGCGCATTGAGTACATTTGTGTATGTACCTGGCATCATGTGTGTTTCTGGCATACCAACAAGAAAGAGCCGGTGCCTCTAGAGAGAAACGCCAAGTATACAGAATGGCAGAGGCAAAGAACCCTGAAGAGAGCAACAGGGATGAGGCTGGAGAGGTGGGCGGGAAGGACCATCCCGGAAATGGATGCGGGTTTTGCTCTGAAGCCAGGCAGGGCCAGGGAGGCCACAGTCTCATCACGTACCACCTGCACTGGGTACCTGGCATGCCCGGCCCACTTCTAGGTAGCAGTGCGTACTTTTTTTGACTGGCAGAGGCTTCCCAGCACCTTCCAGACTTGCCGCCTGTCCCATCACCCTCAGAAAACAATAGGGAACAAAATACATTCTTCTCTACAGCCTCGCTGTTGGCAAATGGTCAGTGTCAGGCTGAGGAGCAGAACAACGTAGGCCTGCCCCCCAGGCTCCTGCCTGTGTCCTGCCTCTTCTCTGCTGAGTCTGTGCCAGGAGAATCGGCTCTCCTCCGCCCCAGTCCTGAGTCAAGATTGCTTCTTGCCACCTGCCCAACCCCCCACGAAGGCTCTGTGGGGCCTAGCAAGGCCACTGGTTGCCAATCAGTGCCAGGACTCTGCTCAGACAGCCCAAGGCTCTCATCTAATCCATGGACACCAGCTGCCCGAGATCACCAAGGACAGAGGAGCTACAGCTCATGTGGCCCTGCAGCCTGCTCCAGCAAGGCCGCCTTGGCCTAAAGCCAGAGTCACGAAATCAAAACAGAGAAAAGGGGTGGGCAGGGGAGGGGCCCTGAATTCTAGCTGCTAAGAATGTCCTTACCTTGAGATGGAGTCAGGTATTCACTCTTGCATTCGCCATCCCATTGCAAGGCAGTGCACAAGGCTCTCCGGAGACCAGCTCCTTAGCTCAGAGCACACCACAGTTTGCCTGAGGTCACAGAGCTGGCACTGCAGAGGTCTCTTGCCTTCTGGTCCTTTCTCCTGAGCTGCTAGTCTGTCCGTGTGGGTCACACCACTCTCGTGATCCTGGGACTGATATTTAAATCCCTCCTTTGCATCCTGCCAGCATCTAAGAGTCTCTCAAGAAGTTCTTTCTCCAGAGAAGAGAGAGAAATGCCACGTGCACATGCAGCAGGATGGTCACGGCCATGGCCAGCACTGCTCCCACTGTCGCAACCCTTGCTTTCTGCTTCTCCAATGTCTAACATGACCTAACTTTCCTGACAGATCTGGGGCCCAAAAGCAGTTAGATCATAGTCAACAAAATCACGGGGATCGGGGGAGAGGAGCACAACGTTTCATAAAACTTCTAGATGAAAAAATAAAAACACCAGTAGGGCATGTATGCATTTTAAAAAGGTATTATTTCTGTTAATTTTTACAATGCAAACTGAATAATTAGATCCTGCAGTACCAATTTCCGTGTTTGGGAACATTAGAGAGTTTTTCTTTAGTCAGTCAACTCACTTGAACTTAGACAAGAATCCAAACAAGTCGGACCGGAGGGGCTAGAGTTTTAAGCTTGAGATGGATCTCCCATAATGTGGCCTATTTGTTTGACAGATAGGGAAACTGAGGCACGGATCTGAGAAGTGCTGTCCTCAATAAAGTTCAGCTTCTTAGTGGCAGAGCCAAGGGTCAGCCCAGGCCTGTGGGTCCCTCTCAGTGCTGTCTCTCAGATGGCCTGAGATCTGGGTAGCCTGGGAAGGCTGAGAGGCCTACTTCGGGAGTGGCCCTGGCCTCAGATGAGCCTGCCAGGCCTGTTCCCAGGCTGCTTTGATGTTCCTGCTCACGCATGTGTCTGGCTCAAATGGCTGTCCCTTTGGACTGCTGCAAGGGGCTGATTAGGTATAATTGCTTTGCCAAGAGCGAGCTATCTGCTTAATAGAATCAGCTCCCAGTAATTAGCCTGCTGGAGGCCCGTTTCCCTTGCTGGAGTCCCAGGGCCACCAGGCCCCCACTTTAACCTGTGCATGTCGGACCTCTGTGGGTGGCAACATGTAGGCTGTATGTGGGTGGCCTTTGCACTTGGTTTTGGGGAGCAGAGAGAAAGCAGCGCTGGGGAGGCTCAGCAGCAGAAACCTCACAGGAGCCCTTCCTGTGGCTGTGCGCCAGGGAATGACAGCATTTCCAGGTTGGAGGGACAAAGAGACTGCTCCAAAAATGTTGGACTGAGCCCAGTTGAACCACAAAGGGCATCTAGTCCCGCCCCAAACTCAATACAGTAAGAGAGGGTTCTTGCAAACCTACTATGTTCCGGGCATTGTACTAGAACCTAAAATTATTCTAAAATGGCCTCAACCCAAGGGATCGACCAGGTTACGCTTGCATGCCCCTCTGGTCCAGGAGCTCTTTATCATCCTGGGCAGCTCAATTTTTCTTTGAGGTCATGGAGAATATTCCATCTTAGGTTGTTCTAAAAAACTCTTTGCTGATTTCATCAGCCCCACAGATCGTCTGCCCCTCCTAGGCCACACAGAGCAAAACTAATCCCTCCTCATGTGACAGCTCACATGTCCCCTGCATCTTTTCTTCAGGCTGAACATCCCAGGTTCTCTAGCTTGTGCCACGTACATCATGCTGGTGAGGCCCCTCATTAATCTGGGTGACAGGCCTGGAACCTGTTCCTCTTTGTCA
The DNA here is from genome assembly GCA_004027205.1 of Ctenodactylus gundi. NCBI lineage: Eukaryota > Metazoa > Chordata > Mammalia > Rodentia > Ctenodactylidae > Ctenodactylus > Ctenodactylus gundi. The sequence continues at coordinate 17,189 of PVKB01005169.1, forward strand.
GTTCCTGCCTCTCAACACACTCTGGCACCCAGCAGCTGGGCTCACGGGACTTCAGCAGAGACAAACGCAGCCCGAGACAGGACAGGATACTGCCAAGGAGTGTCATGGTGGCCACCCAAGCCTCTCACTGGGGAAACGACAGCCACAGCCTGCTTACTGGGAGCGGAGTGGCCTCTCTTGGTCTCTCCTCAGCCCTAAGATGCTCACACACACACTGCCATGTGGCTCCCAGGCGCCACTCAGTACTCATGGCTGATTAATCATTGCAAGTGCTATTATAATGATTGTGTTTGGGCCTCAGAACAAGCTGCCTCTGCTTGCTTCTCAGAAGCCATAAACCTGCAAGGAAGGCTCTCAAGATTTGTGAGGCTGTTGACGACATCTCTGGGCTTTCTTTTTCCTTTCCAGCAGTGTGTTTGTCCGGTAAGTCAGGCCACAGCCGCTCCAAGCTCTTTGCAGGGAGCAATCTTAAAGGACTTGATTCTTGCAATGGGAAAGGTGGGTTTAGGAAACTCATAGCTGTGGGCTTAGAAGTCAGGAGAGAAGGACGTGAGTCTCGGTTCTTGGCCTGATGATGCGAGGCCTGAAGTTGCTCTCTCATCAGGCCTCAGTTTCCTCATAGGCACTAGGGGATCTAAGGTTTCCCCTGGTTCCAATAATCCTGTGAACCCTGGCCAGATACAGAGATGAGTGAGCCCAGATGGGAAGATATGAAGGCTTGGGAGGTCAACGAAGGGAAGACCAGGACAGCCACCAAGGCAGTAGGGCTCACAGCCTCCTGCCCACATGTACACTCATGTACATGTGCCAAGTGGGAGAACCTCTCCTGGTTTCTTCCAGGTCTCACTCGTCACCTGCTGACTTGCCTAACCACGGCTGAGTCCATCTGGTGTCCCCGCTCCAAGTATGAGGAAGAGCGAGTTTTGGAGGAGGAAGGTAAAGGGAGAAGGAGTGGATGCTTAAAAAGTAGGGGGGCACAAAAACATCAAAATCAGAAGGGTGAAAAATACCAAGTGGGCCATGCCACGCACTGCTGGGGAGAATGAGAACCAAGACAGTCATGCTGCAGACACCCCAGCAGAACTAGTGACATGCAGCAGGCATACACAGTGACCTCTCTGGGTGGGTACTGCAGCTATCATTCTCTGCAGATTCATAAGCATACACGTGTAAGAATGCTCAGCACAGGCCCACATGCAGTCAGAGAGGAGACCACTTAGAATGCCCTGTATGGGGGAAGGGGCGCATCAGATGTAGGACACACAGGTTTGGGGTAAGGACTGAGGCGTTATGCTACTGATGGCCAAGAGCCAAACCCAGCCCCACAGCAACTTCATGGGCACCATTTGTCCCCTCTCTCACTATTAGGAAGGCCAAGTGTAGCCCTGGAATAGGTCTAGCCTCACACATCTTTGAGTCTGAACTCTCAAATTTGGCCAGAGAAGAAGGAGAGCCCCAGGCTACACACCTCAATAAGGGCAGGATGGAGCAGGCCAGGTGTCCAGCTTCCCAGCTGGCTCTCTCCCACAGCCCCCAGGCTTGCTTTGCCCACAGTTGCCTTTTGTGTTTGATCTGGGCTTGAGATGTTAAACAAAGAGTGGTTCTTGACAAATGCAAGCTGGCCGCTGTGGGACTGGTTGCGTTCTGTAAAGCCAGACTAATCCCTGACTTCTCCCCCTAGAGAAATATACCAAGAATCACCTCAGCCACACCCACATCACCCCAAATTGGGCCAATCTGTAGCTAGGACTTCTGTAACAGGGCTCTGTGTCAGCCATTCCCTGTCCTGCTGCTGCAGCTCCTAGAGTCCACTTTTCTTCTCAGGCCTGTCCCGGCTGACACCCCTTTCTCCAATGAACTGTAAGTCCCAGACTCTGCCCACCTGCCTAGGCCAACCACACTGACCAGAAGGGAGAGATACTCCTGCCCACTTACAGCACTTCCCTGTGCTGGCTGCTGTGCTAAGGGCTGGAGGTACAGAGATGAGAAAGTCCTGTCCCTGCCTTGCAGGAGCTTTTGGTCCGGTCCAAATAGGATAGACTAGAACTTCACTTGAGGCTCTGAGCCCAGAAGTATTTGAACCTCACCTGTCTGACTCAAGGTCAGCTCCTCTATTCCCTCCTTCTCCGGTCCTGCCCAGTCTCCAATCAAACTGCCCAGAAGGCAGGGCAGAGAAGCAGGAGGCCGAGGTGTCTCTATGGCCCCTGTTCTTCAAACCACATTCTCAGCCATGTGGAATGAGCACTACTGGTATCGAGGCCGGGCTGTCAAAACATCAGAAGGGGAAGGGGCCTATTCACAAAGTCACCTATTTCGTATCTCAGAAAGGGAGAGAGGCACAGAGATGCTGTCTAACCCTCCTAATCCACCCAGCAGCACTGGCACTAAATTCCAAGTCTCTAGGTTCCCAGTTCAGTGCCCTCCCAGCTGTCACATATTTCTTTGGAGCTTTGGACATTCTCATCTCTCACGCCTTCTCCTCCTTTGCAGAGCTCTCTCCAGCTCTGTTTACTTACTCTATTTATTGTATTTTATTTTATTTTTGTTGTACTGGGGATCAGGCCCTGGGATTTCACACTGAGATACATCCCTGGCCCATTTTCACTTTTGATTTTAAAATAGGGTCTCACTAAGTTGCCTAGACTGTCCTCAAACTTGTGTCTGCCTGCCTCAGCCTCCCAGAGCTCTGGGATTGCGCGGCCTGTGCACCAGGCCTGGCTCGCTCCAGCTTTACAAGTGTCCATCTGTATTTACAGAAGAAGGCCAGGTGTCCTGCTTCCCAGACTGGCTCTCTCCCACAACCCCCAGGCTTGCTTCTTCTGCCCAGAATGCCAGTTCTTCTGCCCAAGACCTGGCCACTTATAACCTTCTCCCAGTGATGTTGCTGCTCTGAAACCCAGAGTCTAGGATTATTCAAACCCTTCACCATATACTGAGGATCTATGAGACCAGGTGGGCCAGCTCTAATGTGCAAAGCACTATGAGAAGAGTAGCAAGAATCAGAAGGCTATCTACCTAGGAGAAGACACTGGGCCAATGAGGAAGACAAATATCGAAGAGCCAATTCATCTTCTAGGCGAGATATGTAACTTGCTGAACAGGAGCCTAAATAAGAGTTTGTGGGTGCACATAGGAGCCAGGGGGTCCAGCGGGAGGCTGCTAGGGAGTGCTTCATGAACAGAGCTGTTTCTGAGCTGGGTCTTGGGGTCTCATAGGTGGATGATGGGAGAAGCAAGGAGGCACCAGTATCCCAGCTGATGGAAGCCACGTGAGTCACATGAAGCATGAAAATACTCAAGTGTTGAGAGCTTAAAGAGGAATAGGTGGGAAATGAAGCTGGAAAATAATCGTGTGTAATGCTTAGTATATAACAAACTATAGTAATTAATGATAAATTCGGCACAAAATAGCCTAACTCTGCTGGTGTGGCTCTTTCCTCACAAACTAGAATTTTCTGAACAGTAACTCTTTCCCCTTTTTCTGATGGATTCTTGGGAAAACTGGACAAACAGGAATGAACAGGCTAGGAAGGTCGCGGATATTATAAATAAAGAGAATGTAGGCATTTCCTCATCCAAAACCCTCCATCTATGAATGTGCAAACCAAAGAGAAGGGAGAAGGAGTGACTGAATCCAAATGCCACAGCAACCAGAAAGCAATGACAGGTTGACCGTGGGGAAGTGCGGGCAGGTCCAGTGTCCCATCCTGCATGGAAATAGAATGGGGACAGTCCAACCCCAGCTGAGAGTAAGAGGATGAAGCTCCTCCTGCAAGCCCTGGGCTCACTCAAAATCGAGACTGCACTAGCACAGCCCCTTCCCAAGTCCCCCTCCATGAAAGACAGAGTGAGAGAAAGAGAGGAAGGAGGAGACAAGGCTGCCCTCCTGAGCCCAGAGCCCCTGGGACTGTGCCATGCCCTTCCCGGTGACAAGTGCTCTGGTTTCATACACGATGTGTGTCATGGGTGCTACACATCAAGAAGCATGAGCCCTGCTCCTCCTCTTCGCTGTGTGACTTTCGGTAACCCCTTTCTACTCTCGGGGCCTCAGTTTCTTCATCTGTAACATGAGAAAGCTGGACTACATGGTCTCTTAAGGTCCTTCTAATTCTGAAGTGCTGTGAGAACAAGCTTCATAATAATTAATAATAAATGTCCTGCCCCCAAAGAGAGCTTTTTTTCCTTTTCCAAAGCTCTTTCACTCATAATATATCCTTTCATCTGTGCAGCAGTCTAGTCCGGCAGCCAGAAGTGACCAGACTCTAGGCACAGCATTCTCACCCCAGAGCCAGGCCTAGCAAGCCACTTATGCATCTAGACAGGGTTTACAGGAAGTGGATTCTGAAATGATTACGACCAGGAGCCAACACATCAGAGATAAACAGAACCTAATTTGTTCCCAATCCTTGGAAAGGTAGGACTTTTCTTCCAAAGAGCCAGAAGATGCCAGGGGAAAGCCACAATAGGATGAGTTCACAGCTACAGGGCAACACCAAACAATTAGTGTCTGCAAAGAATCAAAGATTGTCACTTGTGGAGACAAGAGACAAGTGCAGGGCCCTTCCATAGGGCTCTGGTCCAGAAACCTGAGTCCTAGGAGAGCAAAAGTCATCAGAGAACTTCATATCTTTTGACTCCTCGAAAGCCAACTATCTTGGAGATATAGGTAGAGATGTAGAATCGTCTACCTTATTTTGCAGATAGAAAAATGACCAAGGAATCCTGGAGAAGAGCAAGCCCTTTAGAGGCGGATAGACAGCCTTTTCTCAGCTGAGCAGTCTTGAGTGATTGGCTATATTGCCTTCAGCCTCAGTTTCTCCATCTTTAAAACAGCCATAAGCATAAACTGATCCATCTCTTAGAACTGTGGTAAAAGCTGGAGGTAGTAAATGTAATGTGCCTAGCCAAATACAGGAGACACCTGGCAAGTACTTACGGAGTGAATGAAGAGTGGAGGGGTTGGTGGCTTTTCTGATGTGCCATTGGAGGTGTGTGGTGCCTGGCAGTGAGAAGCCAGAATGTAGCAGATGGTGTCCCTCTTTCTTGTGAGCTGTCCCCTAAGCTTGCCCTTGGTCAGAAGTCTCGGGCCTCATCTGTGCCTCTCTGCATGGCCAATGACGGGATCCCATGGAGGACTTCTTGACCCTGGGGATTTGCATTCCCGGCATTCTGTTCACTTAGTCCATCCAAGCCTAGAGCTGTTTGGAGTTGAGCAAGGCCTGAGGGACCATCTACCGTGACACCTGATGGAGAGATAAGGACATGAGGCTGGGGGGGGGGGCAGTGACACCCCTTCTTCTCTGAGTTTTTGCCACCTGTCTCTTATCACTGCCACAGCTATCGTGTTGACAAATGAAGACACAGAGGCTTAGGGAGACTCCATCCCAGGTCTCCAGCCTGTCAGTGAGCCTTCTTCTGGTCTGGGCCTTACCTTCCCTATTTTAGCTAAATCTCAGGCCTGCCAGGACACCCCAAGGTGGCATCTGGCACTGTCTCTGGCAGCCTAGCTCAAGCCCTCCCTTGGTACAGTGATCAAAACCAGCTAGAAGCCCCTGAGGGACAAAGCAGGAGGCCTAGATGTCAAGCCCGTGCTTTCCCTGATCTGCCAAGGGACCTTAGCTGTGGCCAGGTCCACAGCTGGGCTTTGCTGGTTTCTAAGAGAGTAGGGACCCAGAACAAGGAAGGGAGGGGTTGGGAGGATCTTGGCTGGATCCTCATGCTGCCACTAACTTGCTGCGTGTCTCGTGTGCCATTTCACTTCTCTGCGCCTCAGTTTCCTTATCTGCACCACAAAGGGCAGGACCGGAAGGCCCGAGGTCCCCTCCAGCTCTAACGTGCTGTGATTTGGCTGGAGGGTGGACGAAGGGGCTTGCCAGCCTGTCCTTTATCCTTCCTCGTCTTGCTGTGGGATCCGTTTATCTGCAGCTGCGGGCTCTGTGCTCAGCCTGCTGCTCTGCTCGGTTCTCTGCCCCATTTCCCTGCCCACCGCTTCTCCAGCTGGGGCGGCGCGTCCACCGCCAGCGGCTTGTCCCTCGGTCACACACACGCCCCTTCCCTGGGTCTTCCCTCGCCTCCCGCTTCCTTTCCTCCGTAGTTATCTGTGTTTCCCGGTCTAGTTTCTCTCTCTCTCTCTCCCTTTCTCCTCCTCTCCCCGCCCTCTCCTCCCTCCCTCTGTCCTGCCCGGGCTCGCCCGCCCGCCCCCTCCCTCGCGCTCCGCCAGCCCCTCTCCCTGTGCGCGGCTCCCCAGTCCTTATTTGGCTGGGCGGGAGGGCGAGCGGCGGGAGGCGGCCGGCGGGCGGGCGGGGGGCGGGCGCGGAGGCGGGCGCGGGGCCGGGCGGAGGAGGGTGGTGGGTGGTGCTGAAGGGACAGCTCCTCGGCGGCGGCGGCGGCCCCGGGGCGCCGAGCGGGTGCCGGGCGCGGAGATCGGCCAGCGCAGCCATGCCCCAGGCCGCCTCCGGGCCAGCAGCAGGGGCGGCCGGGGCCGGGGCCGGGGCCGGGGGCGCCGGGGCACCGGCGGTGGCGGCCGGCGGGGGACGATGAAGCGGCAGAACGTGCGCACGTTGGCGCTCATCGTGTGCACCTTCACCTACCTGCTGGTGGGCGCCGCGGTCTTCGACGCGCTGGAGTCGGAGCCCGAGATGATGGAGCGGCAGCGGCTGGAGCTGCGGCAGCAGGAGCTGCGGGCGCGCTACAACCTCAGCCAGCGCGGCTACGAGGAGCTCGAGCGCGTCGTGCTGCGCCTCAAGCCGCACAAGGCCGGCGTGCAGTGGCGCTTCGCCGGCTCCTTCTACTTCGCCATCACCGTCATCACCACCATCGGTAACTACTCGCCTCGCGCGGCGGGGGCCGGTGGGGGCGGGGGTCGCCGGGGACGTGGGGAGCCGGCGCGGCTGCCGCGGACACCGGCTGGGCGCCCACCCCGCGCGCCCGGCCGCCCGAGTGCAGCTCGGTCGGTGGGTCTGCTCTGCGGGAACGGGACTCGATCTCTGGCTCGGGACCTGAATCGCCAGCCCTAACTCGGCCCTGTCGGGCTGCACGAGGACCCCCCCGGGGACTCGAAGTGTGGGAGAGGGGCCAGACCGGCCCGCGGAGGCTCGAGGAGGAGGGGTGTGGCCGGGCTAGGCCCTGGAGCGGGGCGGGAGCGCGCGACTCCTCCGTGCCCCTGCGGATGGGCTCGGGCACCCGGGGTCTACACCTGCCGGGCTCCGGGAAGGCTTGAAGGCGCCGGTATGCATTACTCCGTGTCACTCCAGGCCACTCCGGGCGCCTGAAATGCCCTGTAACTGCGGCTGTGAGTGCTGCTTGGAGAGTGTGTGTGAGTGCGCGCGCGCGCGGGTGTGTGTGTGTGTGTGTGTGTGTGTGTGTGTGTGTGTGTGTGTGTCTGGCTCCGGGAGTTTGAGTACCACCAGCCAGTGCCCATAATTTTCTTAGGGCAGAAAGCTGGTGCTGCAAGCGAGATCCAGCCCTGTCAGCCTTCTCCTCTGTCCCAGCGAAACAATCACCTCGCAGGAATGGCTCCTGGTCTCTTTTCCAAGCCGGGGCAGATCGTGGTATAGAAGGCCAAAAGCACTTCCAGATCCTCTGACAGCACAAGCACAGGGCCACAGGTACACACACACACACACACACACACACACACACACACACACACACAGAGGAGAGCACTCAAATGCCAGTCCAGGAAAGGAACCGTCAGCCAGGCCCTTGATGGTGCTACTTAAGGAAACTAAACACCTTGCCTGCTTCCGAAGACCCTGTGATTCCCATAGGGTTCTGTCTCCACACCACCATGTGACCTTGGGCAGGTCCTTTCCCCTGCTTGGATCTCAGGCTCATGTCCAGACAGAATGATCTCAAAGGCACTTCCCAGCCCTGACGTGCTCGGATTCCGAGATTGGAAACCCACCTTCCCCGGAAGCCTATTGGGATGCCTCCAGGAGCTGTTTCCTCCTCTTCCCCACCCCTTCTTCTCTCCCTGACCCCCTCCTTCCCTTGGCGGAGCTCCCAGGGGTTCATTGCCATTTGGCATAGCTCATGACAAGATGGCAGTGTTTTCCTGGGAGTTGACACAAGTCAAGGGGGTAAAAGGCTGAACTGGACGCTGTCTATCCACTGCAGGACTGTTTCGAAGCTCAGCTTCCCTAGAGACCCAAGACCTGCCCAAAGAAAAGCCTAAAAAAGATCAGACCAGTTCTGTCCTGGTATCCCTCCCCTCACCACCCAACTGCCACCTGCCTAGTTATAGGAGCTGGTCAGAGGAGGAGAGCATCAAGCAGAGCATTCTTAGGCCTTCCTCTCTGTCTCTACTCTTTATCTCTCTCCCCACATCAAGCCTTTGCTTGCCACCCCTTTTCTTCTCAGTTCCACCTCCCTAGCTCCACAGTAACCTCCCTACTGACCTCTTTGCCTCCAGCCCCTTTCTCACCAGCAAATCACATTCCCCTGGCCAACACTGCCAGAAAAAAAAAAAAAAAAAAGACTCCCAAAGCACAAAGCACGACTCTTTCTGTATCACTTTCCTCCTTAGAGGACCCCACTGTGGGGCTTCCCACTGCCCACAACATTTGGACTATGCTCCTTTTCCCAAATTATAAGGACCTCTATACCTGGCTTCTACCTCTATGCCTGACTTTATTTTTCACTTCTCACCCATATGATTCCCGAGAGCACCTTAATGTGTGTGTCTGGCACACCTTTTTTCTAATCTTCGGCTTATCTTGTCCAAGCTAACCCTCAAAGGCCAGCTTAAATCCCACCTCTTCAAAGCCACCGCTTTGAACAATAGCGAATTTACTGTCAAAATCTGGAAGATTCCCAATGCAGGCTCTTTTGAATATTATTTATATTTTAGGGGATATGTTTTGGGTCTATAACTACACTATAATTAATTCCCGTGTGTGCAGAGTCCTATGGGTCCCAATGCTGAGTTCCCAGTGCCAGCCTGGTACCCAGTGGCTAGGAGCCCTCCGAAAAGGCTACTGATCGATTTAAGGTGTACAGAAACCAAAGGGCATCACCTCTCCTGCCACCCTTGCTGCTGCTTTACCAAGTGCTTACGGTCTCAGCCAGAGAGACGGTAAAAGCCAGGCTAAAATGCAGAATGAGGTTCTGGTGATTATTTATACAGTGTTGGCAGGGCGAGGAGGACAGCGTCTGACCACCACCCCGCTCCTTCCTGCTCACTCTCTGTCCACCCAAACATCCAACTTTTTCTCACCTCCCACACTGACTATGTCACCTGGCTGGAAGCAGGCAACAGGGACTCTGATCTAAGAGAACCTTGCCTGGGCAGCGAAGGACTAGTTGGAAGGGGCCCTATGTGGGACTGCTATACTGATTTTGACCCAGAACCCAAGATCTTTGGAACCTCTCCCAGGAAGTCCCATTGGGGCGGAATAATAAAAGAGCCTCCCATCCATTGAGTACCTTTCATCTCCTGGATGACTCTCAGCCTTCACAACTCCAGGAAGTTGCCGGGCAGGTACTGTTAGCCCTATTATAAAGATGAAGGGGGTGCTCAGGGAACAGAAGAGACCCCCCAAAGCCACCCAGCTGGCGAGCAGCAAAGTCAGAGGAAAGCTGGGTCTTCTGACTCCAAGCCCAGCGCTCTTTCCCTGCTGATCTCTGGGCTGTTTCTTTTGCCTCCATATGCTGTGAAGCCCAGACCCAGCTGGGCCTGGCAGAGCCCCGAAGTGCTCAGTGATGCCAGATTGCTGGGCTCTCTCCAGCAGCCTGATTGGTTGAAGGTCGGCAGGGTTGGACTTAGTCATTCACCTGGTTAGTCACAGTCTTCACTGGCTGCAAGGATTCTTCCTGCTCCCTCAACCCTGGACTCCCAGCCAGGAAAACCTTCCTTCCTTGTTCCCCAAGTTCACCACACACAAATGGAAACTCTTTCCTTGGGAAACCTTGCCCTCCCTAGCTGTTGAGTCATCAAACTCCTCCAGGCCCCAGCCCTGGTCTATTCATAGCCAGGGGCTGTCAGAGCAGGAAGGGGCCTAGGATCAGCTGGTACCACCCCCTTTTCTTACAGATAAGGCTCCGGAGGGGTGCTGGGAGTCACACCCCAGGGAGAGGTAGCAAAATCTCACTTGAAGTTCCCCAGTCTTTGCACTTGTTCAGAATGTCTCTTTATCTGTTTTTGTTTATATATTTATTTCAGTACCAATGGCCTCACTCATACTAGGCAGGTACTCTACTGTTGAGCCATACCTATTATTTTATTAACAACAGCAGCAAAATGGCAACCACTGTGGCAGCCACCATGTATCTATTGCCCGCCCGTGGCAGGCTCCACTCGGACACTTCAATCATCCCTGCTTTAATTCCCCAGCCCTTCCAGATGGGCATTATAACCCCCATTTTTCAGCTAAGGAGCCTAAGGCTTGGAGTGCCCATGACTCATCCCCAGCTTGAGGTTCCACAGTCAGGCCTCTGTAGACACTGTGGGCTTCTCTCACGCCCATGCCTGGAAGTTGATCTTTCCACGCCACAAGAATTCAGCCCAGGCCCTGGTATCCTAAGGCACTGAGAAGCCCTGGTTGGCTGTTCCCTGGCGAAGTATCTCAGGAGCAGCAGGCTCTGGCTCCAGTGTCCCACATCTAACTCACTGCTCCCCTGCAGCCTGGCCCCTGACCAAACCAGACCATGTGCCAGAGCAGTGCCAGGTACCGGCCCTCCCAGAGCCTGCTCGGGCTCACAGGTGCCTCCTCTCCCACTGCAGCCCCAGAATCCTTGTGGCCTAAGGCAACAAGATACAGGTGGTCGATGAACGAACAGAGTGGGGCAGGAAATCTGTTCCACCTCTCCCTAGGTCTCCCTTCTGCCCTCAGCTGAGCGCAGTCCCGTCGCTTGCCGTGTGGCCTTGGAATCCTGAGACTGAATTCAAGCAGGTGGCTCCTAAGCGAACCTGTATTTTTTACACCTTTCCAAGAAGGAAGCCCAGAAGTAACCTGCCGCTTTCAAACCCCACAGCCCTATAATCAAAAAGTGAAAATAATAAATAATAAGATATTAGCGATCACCCAAATACTCAGGGAGGTATGTAACTTGCTCAAGGTCACACCTCAAGTTGAGAACACAATCCTGCTTAGAGCACAGACCTTTAAGTGTGCAAGGTGGAGTTCTCATCATTGCTGCCTGCTCTCCTCATGCCCCACTGCGGCCACGGGGTCTTATTGCTGCACTGTTCTGAGTGAGGAAGAGGTCAGCCCAACTGAGACTGGGTCCTGTACCTAACTCCTCCTTCCTCCCTCCAGCCCAAAGGCAGCCCTTCTACTCTAACCCCATCGCTGCAAGGTGATGTCGGATCGCAGAGTGCCTGCCTTCATCTTAACCCGTCCCCACCCACAAATACCCCCTGCCACTAGCTATGTGACCGCGAACAAGCTAGTTAATTCTTGGGTCTTGGCTTGCTCATGATTAAATCGGCCTCCTAGGACTGAATAGGATTACGCAAAGAGGGCCTGGTACAAAGTAGGTACTTAGTAAGTGGTATCAGCAATTGTTACTGTTATTAATAATATTGCTCATGTAGGGCTGGAGGAATGGTCGGGAGTTAAAGCATTCGCCTAAAAAGAGTTAAATACCTGAGTTTGATTCCCCATCACCGCATAAGCCGGGCACAGTGGCACATGCCTGTAATCCTAGCACTCAAGAGGCTGAGGCAGGAGAATTGCTGTGAGTCCAAGTCCAGCCTGGGCTAGATAGTGAGGTCAGGATCCACCTGGGCTACAGAGTGAGACCTCGTCTCAAAAAAAAGGTCAATAATATTGCTTATGTATTATTACAACCCCTCAAAGACATGTTCTGTGTTCTTGAGGTCACAAGGATTGAAGCTTCCTCTACTTCCTGGCAGATGTGGACAGCAGGGCTGAGAACCAGGAAGCTGCCACATCCCTTTTCCTTACCCTCCCAGCCTCACTCCCTCACCCCAAGTTTCCCACCTCCTTCCCATGCCTGGAACCTATTTGAGGTCCATGTTCAGGGGTAGTACGTCTGCCTTTGAGACCTGTAGACAACTCGTCAATATGAGTGAGGTAGTGGTAGGGAAACCTTCTCTGGATTGGACCGAGGAGGCACAAGTTCAAGTTCTGCATATCTCCATTGCTGGTCCTCTATGACCCTCAGTTTCCTCATCTACAAAGTGGGTATATGGGGCAAACAATCGTCCTGGCTCTGCCATGCCTTTTCCCTGCATGTCCAGTTCCCACAGGCTGCGGTTGGATGGTGGAGGCGTGGAGGGTGTGGGGGCAAGTATAAGACAAAAATAGAAGACACACGCCTGGCCGCAGTAGGGACAGGACAAACACAATAAGTATTTTCAAAGAAAACATAAACAAGCACAGATGAATGTAGTGCAAATCACCACTATAAACAGCTTTCAGCTGGCAGCACAAACGGTGAATCTGTGAGTTGATTCTGTAATAAAAAAAAAAAAAGTAAAAATGATTTCCCCGCAGTCAGCCAGCAGCAAGGGGAGAAACCAAGCTCCAAAGAGACCATTGTCATTCCAGGCAAACCTTAGCCTAGATCCAGGATGGCCCTGTAATCCGCCTACCATTCTCACGTGGGATGGAGGGAACGAACGCTTGTGTGCACCCAGCTGGGCACTACCCAAGCGCTGCTCCCTGCTCATACAGCTTCAGAAATTCGCCCAAGACCCTGCAGCAGAACTTGCAGGCAGGCTGTGGGGTATCTTCACCTAGAGCCATACCACCCGTACTTCCCAAGAAGCCTCTACAATTCCTTTTATAGTGACAGAGGGTGGCCTCTGGGGTCTACACAGAGTACCCAGACTATGCAAAGACCATTAAGCCCAAACAGGGACCAGAATTTTAACTCCAATCCTCTCAGTGTACATTAGACTTGCTAAAGGTCATACTGAGTTATCAACGGAGCTGGGATTGCAGCCCCATTCCCTGACCCCTCCGATAGCCTCTGGTCCTCAGAGAGTCGCGTGACGAATCCTGTTGTGGCAGTGTGGAGAGCAGTCAAGCGCCCAGATGCTGCCGCCGCCTCGCAGTCTGCGCACCCTGTGTTGTCCAGAAACCGCCAGTGCTCAGGCAGCTCCCAGGAGCTCTAAGACACCTGCCCCTCACCTGCAGCTTCCCAGCCCCTGGCGCTAGCCACAAGCCACACCTTCGCTTGCTCACTTGCTGGAGAGCCCCTTCAGCTGCAGCCCAGAGCAGGGGCGGTCTGACCCAGTGGCCTTTCGGCAGCTGCGCCCTCCGTCATGCTGTGCTCTGACTCCCACTCTTACCCTCATGAAAGCCGGTTCCCCCTCACCCCTGCTCCCCTCCTTGCCTCCTCCAATGACACAGCATAGCCCCTGTAGTGAGGTGGACCCAAGGGCAGGAGGGAGGCAACAGCCTGGCCCCAGTGCTAGCCCATGAGTTCCCTCTCTCCAGGGACGCTTTAGACAAACTGTGCTTTTCTCCGCCCCCCCCCACCCCCCACTGTCCCTCCGAACACGGAAGGAGCGGGCATCACCCTGCTGAGGTTCAGTCTGTGTGTGAGTCGGGGGGGGGGGGGGGGGGGGGGGGGGGGGGGGGGGGGCTGCAGGAGTGAGCCAAGGAAGGCTGCATCTCTAAGTCAATGCTTCGCAAACTGTCACGTGCAGAACATGACCTGCCCGATCTTATTTAAATGCAGATTCTGAAGCAACAGGTCCTGAGCCAGGCCTGAGACTCTGCATTTCTAACAAGCCCCAGGAGATGCTGATGCCGTAGATCTGTGCCCCACATTTTTAAGGTATTTAAAAACCTAGCTTTATTAATTAATTGTAAGTAATAGAAGTATTCCAAAAATATCTGGAAACATGAAATCGCATGTTACATTTCATATTTTTTTAATATAACAAGTTTATGAAATCGTAAAGCAAGGTAGTCAGAATCCCAAAGGCTGGTCACGCCAGGAAGCAGATCCCCTCCCCTCCAAATGGCGTCTTGAAGGAGGAAAGTGGCCAGAGATGAAATCAAACTTGGGGCGACTACAAGCAAAGACGCTCACAGGCCACGCAGAAGAGCGAGCTCTGGTGGGGGAGGGCAAGCCCCCTACCTTAAAGAAATAGCCCTTCAAATCTCTGGTCAAATGTGTATATTTTGGCTTTCTTTTTTTAGAAGAAAGAGTCAAAACAAAACTTCTCCCATTTTGTTATATTTGTTTTTATTTGATTTATTTTATTTAAAAAATGACTGAGGGAAAGGAGCAGTTAAGTGACCAGCTGAAGACCTGAAGGCAGCACAGGCTTTGCCTTTCTCGTGCCCTTCGCAGGGCCCATATTTTGAGTAGCAAGGATTCAAAGAAGCCAGAGGCCTGGCTTTTCTGGGAGCAGCCATGAGGTGTGGACTATAAGAAAAAGGAGTTTGGAGCTGGGAAAAACCCTTGGGAATTCTATGGAGGAATGTTAGATCTCTGTAGAAAAGCTGGGTCTTGCCCCACAAGAGCACTGTGGATCTGAGTGGGGTGGGAGGAGCTGTGGGATCAGGAGGAAAGTGGACATGGTAGGTGGAAAGCAGGGGGGCTTGCCCTATGGGGACTAGAGTCTACTGGTCCTCTGTGACCCCTGTGACAGGGACCCTTCTTAGATAAATGGACAACCAATGCCCCAGTGATTAAAGACCAAATGGAGAAAAGGCTCTGCCATCATGGCTTCTGCCTGCCTTAGTCTACCCACACTGCTGAGACAACCACCACAGACTGAGTGTTTAAACAATACACATTTACGTCTCATATTTCTGAAGGCTGAAAGTCTAAGATCAGTCTAAGATCAGTGCCAGCAGACTGGCTGTCTGGTGAGGGTCCTGTTCCTTTTTCACAGATGGTCATCTTTGAACTGTGTCCTCATGGCAGGGGGCTGGGGGGAGGTTGGAGGGAGTTTTGTCTGCTCTTGTGTTAATTCTTCTCATGAGGACCTCATCCCCGTGGCTACACACCTCCCAAAGGCTCCACCTCCTAACGCTATCACAGCGGGGATTAAGGTTGAGCACATGAACTTAGAGGGGACACAGATTGCAACCTATAGCATGGTCCCAAGTCCTAAGGACAGTATAGCCCCACTTCCCTTTAGAAGAAGAGAAAATCATTTCTTCCTTCAAGAAGGGGCTCTAATTCCCATAGACGTGTCCAGGCAGGGAAGGCCCTGCCCAGGCCCATGACCCCATGGCTTCCCAAGACACACTCTGTTGCAGGCTACAGTATGGAGTGCATATAACGAGGAGAGGAGTGTGTCAAATGAGGCATAGATTGTAAGGCAAGGAGACCATCAGTGCTGTCTTTAGTTGTCTGCTGGACTGCTTCGAGGTTGTCTTAGTTACTTTTTTGTCATTGTGACTCAATACCCGACATTCATAACTTAGGGACGAAAGATTTACTGTAGCTTACAGTTTCTGAAGGTCTCCATCCATTCACAGGTGGGCAGTTGGAAAATGATGGAAGCACATGAGGGGGCTACAGAGAGGGGCAGGGCCAGAGCCAGAGCTCCAGTAGCAGAGATCCTTACGGCATGGTGGAGCAGAGACTGGGGAAGGAGGGTGGACTAGCACACACCACTCCATGTCCATCCCACACTTCCACCCCTGCCAGCCAGGCCCACCTCCCAACCCTACACGGTATCCATAGGAACATGAGGCTTTTGGGGGACGCTCTACATCCAAACCACCACAGAGGTAAGAGAGCCAAACTTGCTATGAGCAGATCCATGTGGTTGAAGCAACGTCAGAAGACAAAGTCAATAGAAAGACAACTCAAGTCCAGTATAAGGCAGCTCAAGGTGAGGCCGGCCAAAGATGGACTATGTTGGCTATATTGCCTCAAGTGGAGGTGATCTCCTCATCAGAGGAGACAGAAGCACACACTGGATGAACATATGCAGAGTCCTCCTGTATGAATTAGGCTCCAGAGAAGCAGGATCAGTAGGACACATCGATACAGATGTACCGTGAAGAATTGTGTTATAGGATGGTTGAGCAGACTGGTTGAATTTCACATAGCAGGGGGTCAAGAAGAATAGACCCAAACTCTCCCTAGTTTGCGCACATGTTGCTATCCACAGGTAGAATTCCTTCTTCAGCCATTCCTTTTGGCTGATTACATCATATTTATGCAGATTATCTGAAATAATCTGCTGAGATTATCCTAGATAATAAACTGGGGTCAACCTCTGCTCCCTTACCGATTACTTTATTCACACTGTAGCTGGATGTGGCACATGCCTGTAATCCCAGCACTCTGAGAGGCAGGAGGATTGCAAGTTTGAGTCCTGTCTGGGTAGCTCTCTCTTGTCTAAAAATAAATAATAAAAAGATCCGAGGATATGGCTCAGTGTGAAGGCCATGTGTTCAATCTCTAGAATTGAAATCAAAATGCCTTCATAGCAATCTCTACATTATTGCTTGAGTAGCAAAGATTCTTAGTCTGCTCAAGTTGACACATGAAAAAAGGACATCATGCTGTGCATGTATAGGACTAAGGATGCAATAATCAGCTTTTAAGCTAGTTCCTGATCTTAAGATGCTTTGGTCTTTGAGTGTCAGGGAGCAACCTGGGAAGCTGGAACACTCAGAGTAGAATTCAGTGGTATTCTGGGTCCCTGGGCCCTCAGGGTCACCTTCTGGATAGAATTGGCTTTTGCCTTTATTTCAGGTCATCTTACCAAATATCACTGACATCTACTAAGACTGTCTATGTG
This sequence comes from Ctenodactylus gundi, assembly GCA_004027205.1. Lineage (NCBI taxonomy): Eukaryota > Metazoa > Chordata > Mammalia > Rodentia > Ctenodactylidae > Ctenodactylus > Ctenodactylus gundi. Next base: position 33,878 of record PVKB01005169.1, read on the forward strand.
CCAGCCACTGTAGTCAACACCAAGAGAACAGGAAACGAAGACCTAGATCCTTCCACTAGGATCCTTGGCCCTAATCCTGAAAAGATGGTATATATGTGCTAAACCCATTGGTGCCACCGCAAAGAGGGGTCTGAGAGGAGTTCCTAGGAAAGGTGGACTTGAGTGGCCTGACATGGTGTGTGACAGCAGTGGGTGAAGGATTGGTGGTCTAGGCTGTAGAGGACAAGGGAGCCGCACAAGCCAGGGTGAGGGCATAAGTGAGCTCACAGAAAAGTGGCCAGGAGCAGAGCCTTCAAGGATCTGGGCTCTCATGGGTAGACTTAAGTTGGTAAATATTGAAGATAAGAAATGACAGATCTAACCTATGTTCTCCTGCCTGGATCCTAACCAATGGGTACCATGAAAGACACATGACACCACATGGATCAGTGGGTGATGGACCCTGAGTTCTGATTGTCCCACTTCGCTCTTACCCTGGTCACCACTCTCAGCCAAGCCCTAGCAAGTACATGTACTTCTTCCACTTACTACATTTCCTTTTCTGGTCAAACGTCACGGTCTTACCAATGGTATGCAGAAGCCTTCGGGACAGCTCTGAGCTATAGGACATGTCACCCAACTCCACGTGGGTATTTTCTATAGGAACTTGTTGTCAGATTCTCTTCCTCTACCACAAGTCAACCCTCCTCCCCTGCCAGTCCACATGCCTGTACACCAAGAATCCCCTGCTTGATTTCTGCTCCAGGGTCCTATACTTGGTGTGCACTCAGTGTACCTTTTCAGGAATGTATTGGGCCTCCCTTGGCCACGGCTCTGATTCAGAAATGATCATCTCAGACACATCCGGAGAGTCACATTCCAGCTGCAGGTCATAGGACCATCTAAGGGGATTTCTCCAGAGATCCGAACTGTCAGATCCCATGAGACTGCTTAGAGAGAGCAAAACCAGGCTCTTATGCAGGGTGGCTGTCTCCTCCAGGACAGGGGCAGTTCTCCTGCCCCTTAGAGGAGATCCCTTTGGACCTGGGGGCTAGCAAGGGACAATTTCAAGCAGGAGCTAGTCTCCAATGGATGCAGCAGATGTCTCTGTACTGGTCTATGCTATACAGATCTTAGACCAGCCATTCCCCACAGACCCTGCCTCAGTTTTCCCAGCCATAAACCAAGGCCATCGTTTACCAGGAGGTCCCTCTGGGCCACACACCTTGTATGCATTGCCTTATTCATTCTTCACAGCCACCTGGTGTGACACACTACTAGAATCCCCATTTTACAGATGAGGATCCTGAGGCTCGGGGTCAGGGAATGTACCCAAAGTCACCGCTGCTGACAAGTGACAGAACAGAACTGTGTTCTGCATGCGTAGCCCTCCGGCATGTAGTGTCTTGAATCCTTACTTCAACCCCAGGGTGTAGGCATCACTATTTCTATTTTGCCAGCAAAGTATCTGGACCTGAGATGAAGTCACTTCCTGTGATTCAGAGTGAGTAAATGTGGGGACCAGAGTCAAAATCCAGAACTTCCAACCTTAAAACTGAGTATCCCCCTACCTTGGAACACAAGTGCTTTCACCCCTGAATGGCGGCTGACAGGGGGCCATGGGGACAACGCAGAGGTCCGTATCAGTGAATGGAGGGCACAGCTGGCAGCAGCAGGAGCAGCTGCTGTGGATGTGCATTTGTCAATACCATTCCCAGAACAGAGCAGGAATCTGAGGGATAGCTCTTGAGAAATGCCATCAACTAACAGGGCCAACCTTGTTGATGGGACCTGGACAACCAACCCACCTGTTCCCCAGTTGAGACAGGAGCAGAATATGCTCCTGCTGTGTAAGGTGGGAAGGTTTCTCCTGTAGCACAGGTTCTTTGGAATCAGAGCAATGCATATCAGGCCCTGCACCCAGAAAAAAATTGACTAGGGCTGAGGTAAGCCCAGGGAGTTCAGGTTTCAAAACTTCCCAGATGAGGGAAGCTGGCACCAGTGGGAAGCATGGGGGAGAGGAGAGTTCCTTAGAACCAGAGATCTGTCCTTTGGGAGGCTGGGCCACCTGCCAGCCCCAGGCCTTTGCTTTCTTGGTCTCCTCAGCATCTCAGAAACACTTAGAAGGTGGCTGATCAGCAGTTAGTGGGAGGCCCCAGGACAAGGTCCTATTTGCACTCCCCCTAGACAAGAAGGGCACTGCAGAGTCTCAATGGGGAACAGGCTATGTCTCCTCCATCCTGGCTGTAGTGCTTACAGTCTGTTCTCAACCCAAGGGAAGGGGATCAGTCCTGCAGAGGTCCCCTCAGGGGGAACTAAACGGGGTATTTGGGCCAGGCTGAGCCATGTGACCCCTCTTTGGCATGTGTCTGAATCATGGCTTGTCCACTGCGAGGGCAAGCAGAGTAGCAAGTCTCTAGAGATGGGCCCCTGGTGTCTGTGGTCCTCCTGCAGGTAAGGCTGCAGAGAGGAAGAACCAGCTGCAGCCTTCCTCTCCATGGATGTGATGCCCAACTCTGTACCCCAAGTTCTGAGCACTTGTCTTCACAGTGCTCCCTCTCTGCCAACACAGGGTTGGCCAGAGAGTGTTAGAGGCAAGCTCTGCATCCTCTCTGCAAGATTCAGAGGACTCAGCTTGGGGCAGCCACACTGAAGAAAGGGGAGGATCTGGTTTTTGTTGTTGTTGTTGTTGCTGCTGTTGTTTTGTCTTGTTTTGTTTTGTTTTTCTGGTTGCTCCTCTGCTCCTATCTGGCTGTAAGACCTGAAGAAAGACACACCTGGCCCTAATTGTGCCAAAATCCCCCTTAGAGTTCAGACAGTCTCATCTGGACCTAGCCTGGACTCCCCTTCCAGCGCCTCCCAAGAAGCACACTCTCCGAGATCACAGTCTTGTCCCCATTTTACCCCATGCTCCTCAGGCGCTGGGGGAAGGGACTTCCTTTGTGGTTGGTCCCAAGAATAGAGCTCTGCCCAGGACCTCCAAGTCACCCCTTTCTGGAAAGAGAACATTTTTGAGTATGGCCAAGGTCCTGCTTATCAGCAGAGCACGGCCACTACCCTCCCAGCCCCTGGGAGCACTGGAATGCAGGAGCCCCTCTCTGGAAAGGGAAGGAGCTGTCCTCGAGGCAGGCAGGTCCTACGGCAGCCCCTGCCCTGGAGTTGGGGGTGCGGGCTGGCTGGTGGAAAGAGCAATTTCTGACAGGGTGTCCAGGACCAAAAATATTGTGCACAGGCCCTTTTCAGACAGAGTCCACCCAGGATGTACACTGGTGGCTGCTCCTGTCATCCAGGCCATGGACTTGTTCCAAGGCTCCAGGGCCCTGAGAGATGACATCTTCTGCAAGGATCAGTCTCCAACATCCCACTAGACCAGTGACCTGATCTCAGAGCCAGGAGTTAGCTTAGTGGAGTCTCTCAGTTGTTAACGCTATGTTCAACCTGCAGGGCCTACTCAAGCAACTTATATTTAGGGGGCTGGCACCAGCCCCTGATGCATAATGAGGGGTCAGGTGGGGAGTAGATGACATTACAGTGATCTCTGGGGTCCCTTGGAGTCCTTGAGAATCACTGATGTCATTAGCCATTCTCTCTTGCAGATGAGGAGTTGAGAACCAGGATAAGGGACATGGGAGATGGGGAGTGGCTGCCCTAGCCAGACAGCAGCTATGACAAAGTCAAGCCCCCTGATTCTCTCCACCACCCACCTCAGGCACCCTCTTAGTCATTTCCTCATTTGCCTGGTTGTTTCCAGCATCCCCACTGTGTTCTAAGCCCCAGGGATGCAGGTAATTCCTGTCCTCTGGTGCCATGTTTTAGGAGTCAGAAAGTCCCTAAAACAGACAGACATGACACATATGATCTTGATGCTAAGAAGCTCCAGAAAGCAGGAAATCAAGGGGCTGTGGGTGGTAGAAAGGGACAGAGAAGAAGGTTGGGCCACAAGGATCACCAGAACGATCTGGGAAAGAGGGGGCTGCCTACGGCAGAGATGGGGAAGAGCCTTCCAGGCAGGGGAAGAACAAACACAGAGGTTGCAGGGAGGCCATGGCTGGAATGTTTGAGGAACAAGAGTAGAGAGATTTGTGTGGCTGCTGCATGCCATTACAAGCAGAAGAGGAAGTGGAGATGTAGAAAGGTTGGATCCTCAGGACCATGGTCATGGTCATGGCCATCATCAAGAGTGTGGATTTTATTTTGGAAGTCACTTGTCTCGGTCGGTTTAAGCCACTAAACACCATAAACTGGTAGCTTATAACAACAGAAATTAATTTCTCACGGCTCTGATGGCTGGAAGTTAAATCAACATGCTGGCAGGTTCTGGTGTTTGGTGGAGGCCCTTCCCTGGTTTATAGATGACACCTTCTAAATGTGTTCTCACATGCTGGAAGGACCCAAGAAGTAGCCCCAGGTAGCATGTAACTCACGAGAACTGGGATGCACTGGACCAGATGGTGGCTAGGGAGGTAGAGAGTAAGGGTGGATTAAGGCTGTTTCAGACACAGAGTAGACAGGACTTGTTGATGTACTGGGGGAGAGGAGGGCGGAAGAGGTCGGTGGAGTCCCGGGAAGAGAATAATCAAAGATGCTTCAGGGTCTTTCACCTGAGCAACTGAGAGGAGGGGGTGCATTTACTAGATGGAAAACAAAACTTGGAGAATAACAGGTTTGGTAAAGAGGTTCAAGACTTCTGGTTAAATGTCCAGGTTCCTTTTGAGAAGCTCACGACAAATCTAGATAGACAAGTCTGCAGCTCAAGGGAGAAGTCAAAGCTGAAAGAAAAACTCGGGAGTTGGAAATAATATTGAAAGTCACATGCTCTCTGAGCCTAGCTGTGGAGAGAGCTGGTGAGCAAAGCAGTGTCCAGCCCTTCCTCCAGCAGTGAGAGGTCAAGGAAGAAAGGAGATAAGAAGGCAGATCTAAGGACAGTGCTGTCCTAGAGATTAGGAGTACTGCTCTAAGACAGGGAATGGTCAACTGTACCATCTGCTGCCAGAAGGTCAAATCAAATGACCAAAGGAACAGCCAGCAGACTTGTCAACACGGTACTCCGCAGAGACATTGCCTAGAAAAATGTTGTCACGTTCAACAGCTTATTCCAGGACAAGGGAAGGGAAAGGTGGTATGTGGTCTTCTGTGCTTGTTGAGCCTACAGCAAAGGGACCAAGTTCCAGGAGAGGTGTGGCAGATAACCAACCACACTACATCTCCACCAGAATGCAGGCCTTTTTATAAATGCTTCTCAAGACTTCTCCTGCAACACCCAAGATTATAAGATCCATTATACCAATGAAGACGAAGGCCCAGCAAGGATACAGCCTCGGGGCACCCACCCAGGAGCTCCCTTCAGAGTTCAGGTCTGTCTGACTAGAGGTCCTGCTCTTCCTACAATAGCTCACCCACGCCCACTGTTGTCAGCTCTGTACCACCAACCCGCCTCCCCACTATCCGTGACCTTTGATCCCTTCTGTCAGCTCCCAGCAGTCCTGGCCTCTGCCTCCCTCCTCTGGAAAACACGGCTTTTCCTCTTTGATCCCTGCGTTCTATGTTCAGCTGGGCCCCTTGTCCCTCCCTTCCTACCTTGCTGGTGTTTCTGATGTTCCTGGGACCCTCTGCGTGCATGGGGGTCAGAGCTTTTGAGAGCCCTATGTGGCACTGAGCCTGTGGGACAGAAGTGTGGCCCTGCTTCCCAAACTGTCCCTTGGGAAAAAGCCTGGCAGGCTGTGGTGTGGCCCCAGTCTGGCTCTGAGAGTCCGGAGATGTCTCTGGAGGCGCCAAGAGTGGGCAGCCAGGAGGAGTGGGCATGCGTTCTCACCTAGGTGGCTGGAGAGCACCTCAAAGTCCTCCTCAAGAGAATGGCGTAGATGAGAGGTGGCAGTCGGAACATCTATGTAAAGAGTCCTAATTGGTAAAACCATACAGCTCAAGCTTCCAAGAAGCAGGGAGGAGCTCGGGACCTCAGCATTCCTTTTGGAGCCAGAGTGGATGCGGTGAAAAGTCACAGTCAAAGACAACCTGGAGATGAGAGGGAATTCCTGGCAGGAGCCAGGGGACTTGTACTGTCTTCAGGCCCAGCCCTGACCTGGGTGGCCTGGACATCCCACCCTGTCCTGCCTTCTATCCTGGTCTCTGAGGTGAAGGATGTCACTGAGGGTGCCCAGAAATGGTTTGACCCTTGAGATTCTGAGGTCCTGTCTACCTTCAGCTGCTCTGTTAGGTCCTCTGGTACCTGACTCCAGCTGGAAGAAAGGAGCAGAGGGGACCTAACACTCAGGCACCAGAGTCCCAGCCACTTTCTCCACAGCTCTGACAGGGGGCCGCAGTAGTAATTAGCTCCTCACACGTCCCCAGGGTTATTTTTAAGCCTCGTTTTTCCCTGGTTTATTTTTAAAGTGACAGTGGCACGTGGCTGGCCGGCTGCCCTTCCCAGGTGTCTGTGCCAATTTGGGCCAGGAATGGAGGATGGCAAGACAGGCACCCTCCCCTTAAGGGTCTCCCACTGAGGGCCAGAGTTAACCAGCCCTTCACTGGATTCTGAAGCCTATGCTGATGTCTGGGACACAGGTGGGCCAGCCAAAGAAGACATTGGGGGACCTCCCAGGGAAGGCACTGCGTGACCTTGACTGAGTCATCTCACCTTGGAGCTCAGCCTTCTCATTCCTCAGTGGGATGAGCAATAGTGACACTTGCCTCACTCACTGTCAAAACATTCAAGAGTGAGCCACCAAAAAAAAAAAAAAAAAATGGTACATAAGCGTAAGAGAATATCATGAATAATTCCTGTATCTTTTCCCGCTAGATCTCACTAGATCCCTCCCAGTTCCATCTTTCTCCCTGCAGGAGTGACACCCACCCTGGGAGTCTCTCCCATTCGTCCCTCACCCACCTGCCTCTATTTTCCCATTGGCTGAACTCACACAGAGGCAGCTGGAGACAGCACAGGGGAGAGTCCAGCTCTGCCATGTAGTTGCTGTGTGACCTTGAACAAGTACTTGACCTCTCTGTGGCTCACTCCCACAACTTTAAATGGGGATAATAATAGTCCCTTCTGAATAGGGTAGTTTGAGGATTAAACGAGGTACATATATCAGCTCACTCAGAGCAGTGCCTGGCACGTAGTAAGCACTGCATAAACGTTAGCTAGCATTGTTTTGAAATGGGGAGGAGGAACGGTGACACAAGCATTTAATCATTTGAATAAAGTCAAGTGCAGAGAAAGCCAGCTTGCCCTGATTCCACACTGGGGTTGGGGGAGGGACGGCAAGCAGACAACACTGTAAGCAGCAGCTGGAGAGGGCTGGGTCCTGGAGAGGCTGTCCAGCTCAGAGCTCTTGGCTCCATAAAAAGAAAGCTGAGGACACAGTACATAAACAGCAGCCTCTGTACACCATGGAGCCAGAGCCCAGGAGTCACTCTCATGCCAGACCCGGGCCGAGCCCACCACTCGTCCCACTCTAGGCCCATGGTCTTGTCAGATTCTGGGCCACTGCAGTGAGGAAGGAGCACTGGGAAGGCAGGCAGCCTGGCAGAGGTCGTTGGGAAGGCTGGGGAGGCAGAGGTCACACAGAATGGCAGGCCTGGGTGAGCCAGGTGGGGGTGTCTGCTCCCTGTCTCGGCATGTGGGCAGTGTCCCCTAGGATGGGCTGAGAAAGAATGGCCAATGCCCCCATCACTTCTTTTATCCTGCACAAGGAGCCTTTCCTTGGGGCACAGGATCGAGTGATTGAAAGAAGTGCGTTTCCATGCAGAGTAGTGGAATCATAACCTCTGAGAAGAGTCTGTGTCCCCTTGGGCTAGAGGACAGGGGACTCTGAGTGAGGAGCGGCCCAGGCTCTCAGGGCTTGGAATAGCAGGGACCCAAAGGCCAGGTCTGTGCAGGGCCTCTCCCTGACATTGCATTGTGGTGTACACTTGGGAATACCGCCTCCCCTGGTCTGTCCACCCCTGTGGCCCAGTTGGTATCTGCACTCCACCGCAGATGGTAGAGTTGTGCCAAAGGGACAAGGGGTAGGGTGAGGGGGTAGGATTGCCAGTGGAGAGAAAGAGTGCATGTGTGTGTGTGTGTGTGTGTGTGTGTGTGTGTGTGTGTGTGTACATACATGTTAGTGTTGGGAGTGTGGGTCCCACGTCTACAGCCTGGCTCAGAAAAGAGAAGGTCCGGGCAACTGCCTCTAGGCTGAAGTCCCTGTTGCCTGGAGTCCCTCTCCTCCTGGGCATGATGCCAGCCTTCACCATCTGAGCTCCTGAGCCCTGGGGAGGGTGCTGAGCCTAAGAAAAGACTCCCTTCACATCTCTTGGCATCTGCTCCCAAGCTCCCTGCCAGCCCAGAGCTGCCTGGGCCACTAGCCACGGCCAGGAAGAAGAGTGGGGAGCAGGTGATGGAGACAGAACCACGGCGACTAAAGGCCTCCCCACTACATCCCAGCCATCTATCAGGGCCAGTGTCACACATCTGCTGGGCTTCTGCTGCGGGCACTGGGCACAGTGGGCCCTAGGAGAGAGACCACTTCCACACAAAACCCAGTGCCTGCCAGACTGCAGCACAGACAGACGGTACCTTTCTACCAGGCAGAGGACAGGGAAAGGTGTGCCAGAGGAGGCATCCCTGGAGCTGGCCTCAGAGGACAGGGGAGGTGCAGAAAGGACTCCAGGTGACAGCAGTTCCACAGGCAAGGGCTCAGGTGGCACTCAGAGGGAAGCTGGGACAGTCAGGAAACCCTTGGAACAGCAGGTCTGGAGTGCCAGAGGAGGTAGGGGGAAGTAAGCCGGGTAGGGGTGGGCCTGGTTAGAGATGGACAGCCTGCGTGCTGGACCAGGAGCCCCCTGACTATACTGTGTGGACTCAGGAAACTAAAGAAGGTCTCCAAGTGGTGAATGGTGAATCAGACCTCTGCTAAAAATTAATATATTGATACACGCTGGACCCAGTAATGCAGGCCTGTAATCCCAGAACTTTGGAAGGCTGAGGCAGGAGGATCACAAGCTTGGGCCCAACCAGGACAAGTTTGCAACCTGGCAAGACTCTGTCTCAAAATCAAAAATAAGAAATGGGTGGGGGCTATAACTCAATGTAAAGGCTCTGAGCTCAACCCAGGTTTTTGTTATTGTTGTTTGTTTGTTTTTGTTTTTGTTTTTGTTTTGTTTTGTTTTGAGACAGGTCTCATTCTGCCATCTAGGCTGGTCCTGAACTCACTATGTAGACCAAGCTGACTTCATGGCAATCCTCCTGCCTCAGCCTCCCAAGTGCTGGGATTACAGGCGTACAACACCACACCCAGCTTGCATATTGAAATATCGATAACACTATTTCCTGAGACCTTCTGTGTGCCAAATCTCACATTTTACATACTACGTTTCTCTCCCCAAGGTCACTCACATGGATACTTAGTAAGAAATGGAACCAGAGGGTAGTATGGGTGGCAGGAGGAGCAGCAGCCTTGGAATAAGAAACCCAGGCCCAGATCTGGAGCTGCCCCTTGTGGGCACGATGCTAAACCTTCCATGGTTCACAGTCCCACTACAGAATAGACACCTCGCCAGCCCAGCAGGCTGCACAGAGTCACTGTGAGGACATAACAGGAGTGCGCCTGATCACTGTAGAGTGCTCTGTCCCTGTGGGTCTCCTGAAACCCAGCCAGGGCTCTTCTGCTGAGCCACTCATCATGCAGGGCACCTTGGGACATGGTATGAGGGCCTGGCCTTCTATCTGGAATGGCCAGGAGATGGTGCCCCTCCGGACCACAGCAAACAAGGGAACTTCTACTAGGAAACAGTACCCCTTAGCCAGTACCAGAGCCCAGCAGCCAGGATCCCAGGCCCCGCCCTTCCAGTCTTTTGGGCTACACTGCTCCTGTCCCTGCTTGGCTCAGTCACCCTGGCTCCTCTTCCCTAGTAACTCTGATTTGCATGCTGTTCCGGCTCACCCTGCCACCAGCTAACACACAACTCTTGGGAAGTCCAAAGCCAAGCCAACCCTAACTGAGCCCAGTTCTTGGGTGAGAGAACCTAGTTGATTCAGCCTCACAAGCAGCATGGATCCTCTTGGATTAGGTTTTCAACCGTGGTCCAATCCACTGTGTCCTGGGCCAGAAAGACAAAGTATAAAGGGGCTACCAAGGCCCATCCCTGACTGGAGCTGCTGCAAGGACAAGCATTGCAGAAAGGTAGAAAGGGGCAGGCACCTTACCTGTGTTCCCCAGAATGGCCTCCCCAGGGCCCTAGCTTTGCCCATCAGCTACCATGTCCTCACCTGCTCTGCCTGGCTCAGGGCCATGCTGAATTCTCCCAGAAATATTCAAAGAGATACTTCAGGGTCTTCTCCTTGGACAGAAAAAAAGCTGGCCACCCAATCTCTGTGTCCATCAGCTTGTAGACAGCAGGGACTAGCTCAAGAGAGACAGTCTTTAGAGAGATGGCACCCGCCGCCCGTGATTCAAGCCCCCAATATATGCAGCACATCAAGACTGTGACCTACCAAAGGGACTCACAGTGGTCTCTGGATAATGACCCACTGGACATGCTGTCCACATTTTATTAACAAGTGAATAATCCCAGGGACTCTCTAAGCAATCAAACACTTGAAAATGCCCAGATTTTAAGGCCAAGAGATGAAAGTTGAATTTTAGCTTTGTTAATTTTTATCTGATGGCCTTGGACTGGTAGTATTTCCTTCTCTGAGCCTCCATTTCCTCATTAAAGTAGAGGTTATAATGCCCACCTGGAGATCACGGAGGTAGGGGCACCTGACTTGCCTGATACCCTTGCTGTTACCAGTAGCGGGACAAGGGCAGAGAGGGCACAGTCTGTGATCTGGGGTGTGAATGCCCCACCACCCTCTTCCCTCCCTTCTCTCTACATTCCTACCCGCAGCCCCCACTCTGCACAGAGAGAAGACCAGGAGGCGGAAGTCCCCCATGGGACTAGGCCACCCTGACACCTCTCCGAATCCTTGTCCAGTGTCCAGCATCACCCCATGCTAGTGCAGCATGCTTGGCCCCCGCATGCACAGTCAGTCTGGACTCAAAGGAGGCTTGTTCGTGGAACCATCACTGTGTGGAAGGAGGGGAGAATATGTTGGCCAACATCACCAAGAGAAGCCAAGTGTGTGGCAGGGATGGATGCTCCATAGGGAGCCAAGAGAAGAGGGCCCAGAGCAGGAGGATGGCTTCCTGGCAGAAGACAATGGGGGATGGGGGACACACAGCCGCCACCACCATCCAATGTAAGAGAGCTACTGAGTGTTCAAAAAGGACAGTAATCCTATCAACCTAAAATTGTTCTAAAATGAAGCTTGCTTTTTAAAATAGTGACAGACAATACAAACAAAAAAAGGCAAGGAAGGAAAGGGAAAAAGAGAATATGGCTTCAGACATTGACCTTGATCCAATCTGTAGTGTCACTCAGGGCCAAGTGGCTCTACACTACAGCAAGATGTTCACACTGACCCTGGTCCACGTGTCCAGGACCATCTCTGGAGGGTGGTAGGAGGAGAAAATGTCATGTACCTAGCCACAGGTTGGCAAGATTGTTGTGCCTTCTGACCCCTTGACCTGGCCTGCTCTCACCAAATCTACCCCCACTCCACCCACACAGACATCCAGCATCCTGGACAAGTCTTCCCTCTTGGTCTTCTCCCACCTGCCCACTGGCTGCTCATCCTTCCCTAAGGCAAGGCCCAGCCATCCCATCTCAGCAGCCTCTCTCAGCACTTAGCCTGGTACCTGGCACAAAGTAGTGGATGCTTAAGGAATGTTCACTCAATTAATTAATTGAGACAAGCTCAAAGGGAACGAAGCCACGCTTGTCTCACTGATTTTCTAGCCGATATCCCAGAGCCCAGCCAAGTGCTGCAGCCTTCTGGGGCCCCTGCTTCCTTCTCAGCCTCCCCAGGCACCCAGCCACCCTACCAGAGGCAGGAATCTTTCCTCAGGACCAGCTGCAAGTTCCCTCACCACCTGGAGCAGCCTCATCTGCCACCTCCTGCCATTTGGCTCAGACCTGTAGAGGGGTTCTCTGGAGAGACCTCATGCACTCGCAGGCCCCTCTGCTGGAGAGAATAGCTGGAGAGAATAAAGGAGGAACCATCTGAGCTGCATGAACACAGCCCACCTGCCCTCCCCAGGACACCACTCTCCCACACCACACAAAGACGAGCAAATCATGAAAATCCCACTCAGATGGGGCACGGGCCCTGGTCCCTGACCCACTCTGAGGCCTGGAAGGCCACTGAAATGAGAAATAAAGAGAAAAGGACTTGACTGAGGAAGGCCTGGCTCTGCCACGTACCTGTCTGGCCTTGTCTGAATCACCCACCCCCTCAGCTCAGTCTTCTTTGTTAGAAATTCGGGGCTCCTATCTTCCAGAATGTAGCTTCTATCTGCTAGCTTTGGGCAAGCTGTCCAATGGGACAGGCCTGAGGGGGTCCCCTGGCCGTGCGGACTTGAATGAGTTAGGGAATTTTTCTGTACCTCAGTTTCCTCATCTGTAAAGTGGAAATAATTCCTATTTTACATAAACTTCTATGAAGATTAAATAAAATGTGAAAAGTACTTAGTACTTGAAATACACTCACTCACTAAATGTGAGCTTTATCAATAATACTATTTCTATTAGCACCTGCAAAATTACTACTGCTACTGAGCTACTAAGACACCTCAAAAGCCAGAGAAGTCAAAATGAGACCAAACTAAGAAGTAAAAGCAGCTAAAGAAGCAAAAGGGAATAGAGACCCAGGCCCCTGGGAGCTGGGGCCCAGGAGTGAAAGGAATGAACACTGGGGGCTCTCAGGGCTTGGCAGGCAGGAGGGAGAAGCTCGGGAAGATGTTCCCAATGCCCTGGCCTCTCCTGGCCTGGAAGCTGCCTCCCCACCTACAACTCCGCTTGAGCCATGCTCAGAGATGCTGTCTGGAGTGGAATATAGGCTTGGATCTGGGGCTCCAGCTGCCCCTCTGCTCTAGCTAGGAGAATGTTACTACTCAGAGTTGGACCAATCCAAGGCTCCTTACCCTCCCTACTACATCTGATCAGTGCCCACCAGGAAAGAGGCCCTTGGTGCACCTGGAGGCCCAGTACATTGTGCGGGTACCCAACCATCCCATTGGCCTTTTCCTGACCCTGCACTCAGCATACTGCTCTCTCCACTGCTTGTAGGAGATAGATCAGAGCCCTGTCAAAAAGCCCAAGATTTCTGAGTGCTAAGGGCTTCAAGGACATCTCCTTCAGCCTCTTCATATCCCAGAGCAGGTTCTAAAGGCCCAGAGAGGGACCGGAGCTTGTCTATGATCAACCTGTGTCATATCTAGAACTCGACCCCAGGTCTTAGGACCTCAATGTGAGGAGTAAAGGCGTGGCCACGTACGGTGAAATGAATTGTCTTTAAATTTCAAGTTGGCTCTAACATTTATGATCTAAAATAAATTTGTCTCTGAGCCTCAGTGTCCACATCTATAACACAGGACAACAATACCACCTCCTCTATAGGACTGCTGAGCAAGCTGAAATAACAGAACATATAAAATTTGCTTTCTAAGGGATAAAGGCTTGTACAAATGAAATACAAGGAATTATTGTCACTCTAGCTCTAGAACTTAAGGCATAGCACATATTAAGGACTCAACAATGCCTACTAGTTGTTGAAAGAATATTTGAAGGATATTGGGAGCACTGATTGTTTAGGTGGTAAAATCAGGGACGGGTTCTCAGAAGGGATGACTTGTGGATGGAGGAGTAGAAGCCCATCAAGCAGGAAAGAACATGATTGTCCAGAGGTAGAAATGGGCTCTCTCGAAAGCTATGGCATTAACCTTGGACACCCACATCTGCTCAAAACTCACCACTCTCTTCACAGCCTGTCCATGGTACACAGAACAAGATGAGATAACAATGTATTAAATACTTAAAATATAATTCTCCAGAGAAGAGAGAATTCAGGGACCTCTAATTTCCTAATTGATAGGTAAGAAAAATGAGTGTCAGAGAGCTGATCTGCCTTCATAAAGGCCCTGTAGCAGACTCAGCAAATTAAGGCCCAGTTCCCGTTTTTGTCAATAAAGTTTTATTGTAACACAACCACACCACTCATTTACATAATGATTAATGGTTGCTTCCTTGATTCAGTGGCAGAGCTGTGTAGTTACAAGAGGCAATCACAGCACCTGGGAGGCCTAACCCATTTACTATCTGTCCCTTTGTTTGCTGCTGGGGATGTAGCTCTATGACAAAGCCCCAAATGTAGTAGTGCACTCATGTTCAGAAGGCCCAGGTTCCATCCTACACTGAGTAAGAAAAATAAAACAAAGTCTTCTAACCTCTGTCCTACAGCAAGGCTGAGGCAGAGCTAAGGTGGACACCAGGCCACTATAATCCCATTTGGTGCTCTTTGACTCCTATACCCGCTCACCCCCACCGGGCCCTACCCGTGCTGTAATGCCGCCCACACAGTGAGATTCCAGGTACCTGCCTTTAGGCCCACCTAAGACATCACAGGCGCCTCGTTCCCTTTGGGGAGCCTGACACAGAGATGCCGTCATGTCATTGCTTTTCCATGAGCAAACTGGGAAGAACCGGAAGAGTGAATGTACACAACTCAGGCCAGCCAGATGCCAGAGTGTTAGACGCAGCCTTCAAAGAAGTGTGGAGGAGAGGACTCTCCCTGCCAGCCATCTGCAGACAGGGCCAAGTCCGCGTTAAATTGGGCTGTAGAATTCCTTTCTCAGTGCCAGGCTGTCTCTGGTAGATTTATTTAATTAAAACCCGTCCACATCCAATCAGTTGCAAGTTCTGAGTTTACAGATGCCCTGTCCAGGTAAGAATAAGGACACAGGCCTGGGACATCACACCTAGTGCAGCAGGTGGCCTAGCACAGACTTCACAGGTGCCAGTCAATGTCCTTCCCAATACTCCCAGGGTTGCTGCCCTGTGGAGTGGCTCTGCCCTCCATCCATCCTCCCTACTTCCACCCTGTTTGGGCCTTTCTTGGCTGCCCCCTCCTAACTCATTCATTTAGCAGATATTTATTATGATCAGCTCGTGCAAGCTTCCTTCTAGATGTGGGGGACACAGTAGTATTAAATAGAGGCAAAACTCCAGCCTTCTGGAGCTCACAGCCCCATCCACAAATGGAAGGGCATCCCATGCTCTGAGCAGCCACTCTGCCTGCCCTCTCTTCCCTTCCTCTTTTTTCTCCTCTTTCCCCTCATTCTTCCGGTCGCCCAACCTCGCCTCTCTTAAATTCTTGAATCTCCTGCTTCCCTCAAGGAAACCATGCAAATGAAATTTCCTGACCCTTCTCCCTCTACCATCCCCCACCTCCAGCCCAAGGATGCTGGGAAATACCTCTAGGAGAACATCCCTCCCCTTCCACTGCCTTCCACTTAAAATATGTAGTCCTGCACGTACCCTTCAAAGCCCCTCCTAGGTCAGCCCTGGCCCACCTCTACAGCCTCCACTTTCCAACTGAACTTCCTGCTCCGAGAACTCCAGGAGGACTTTTTTGTTATCGTTAAGTTTATAATTGTCATCCTTTCTACTTACAGAAGTAATAGGCCTTTCTGCAGAACATAAAATGTATGAAAAGAAAATTAAAACTAATCACGAGCTCATTATTCCTGGATACGCTGTGAATGTTTAGTGTATTTCCTGCCAGCTTCATTTTCTGTGTGTGCCCATGTGTGTGTGACTGTACACTTCTTATATTTATATGTTTAGTGTGGGATCCCACCATATAGAAAGTATAGAACTTACTAAGACACGGCAGCTTTCTATGCAATTAAAAGCCTCCTCAGGGACAGCACTTTAATAGCTGCACAATATTGGGTCCCATAAATATACCTTAATATGTTTAACCAAACCCTATTGGTGAACATTTGGACTGTTTACAATTTTTCACAATGAAAATGCTGCTATAAACATCCTTGTTCATAAATCTTTGTTCTGATCTCTGGTTATTTTCCTAGCAGAGATTCCTAGAAGTGGCACCACAGGGACCCTGGGCAGATGCATTTCTAAGCTTCTTGCTGTGTGTCTTACAACTGCCTTTCTGAGAAAGTCTCGGCCTGATTTGTGAGGGTGCCAGCTCTGTTTTCTCTGCCCCTAAAACATCATGTTCTCTTGTCAGAACCCTGGGTCTCTAACCTACATTTCAGAGCTCAGGACAAATGCCACCTTCTCCATGAAGCTTTCCCTGGTGCTCTAGCCAAGGTCCTCTACTTCCACCTTCTTCCTCCTCCTGTCTCAAATCCATCTGGAGACACTGATCACCTTTGCCACTCATTGCAGTAATGTGTACAGCAGCAACCTTGACTCTGAATGGAACACTGAAGTTTTCAATGTGCCTCTCCTGAGAGGAATCGGGTGATTTACTCCTAATGGCAAGTGTTTTAGTTAGGGACCTTGGTTTGATCATCTGATACCTTTGCTCTGGCCCCATCAGCCACCTTGAGTGTAGCCTAGCCTCAAGTTGACCTTAACTTAATGATCTTCACTAGTCCTTGGCCTATTAGACTGATCTATAGGATACTTTCCTTTGTAACATGGAGAAGTCAAAGAAGACTGGGCTAATACTGTCCTCAGTCCGAGCCTTGTGACCTGGGGGCTGCTCTCTGCTCCTCTCTGGGTCTTAGTTTATCTGTCTATAAAATGGGCAGGCTGAACTACATAGTCTGCCATACTCCATCCTTGGTCACTCCTGAGGCTCCTGCCTCAGGCACCTAGAGCAGCCCCGGGGTGCCTGCGAGGGCCTCTGCACAAAGCCAGGCTCTGTGACAGCCTTAGGGAGCTGGCCCTGGAGACAGGCCTGGCTCCAGGCCAGGCTGTGTCTGCAAACACTGACCTTGGCTGCCGCTGGGATTTTCCATGACACCAACACCCTCCCTCTCCGCTCCCCATTCCTTGTGGGCCTGCGGAGGGTGGGGGATGGGGGCACTGGGGCTGTTCTACACCAGAAGTTCCTCCACCTATATAGTAACCGGACACCTGTGGACAAAACCCAGTAAGGAAAGGAAGGAGAAAGTTGAAGCAAAGTAGGTGGGCGGGAGACCTGTGGGTTCAAGGTTGAGGTAGGAGCTAAGAGAGGAGACGGGAAGATGGGAAGAGAGGCCTCCGGAAGGGGCAGGGCGGAGAGAAAGGGTGGGTGTTGTGCCTCAGAGTCATCCTTCCCTTGGAGGGCCAAACTCTAGACCCAATTCTTCATGCTGGTCCCCACCCCCACTCCAACTGGGCAAGGCCTTGGTGATTTCCCAGGCCTAACTATGGGTTTGGCCGTGCTGGGGATTCCTTCTGGAGACCTGAAGCTGACCTCATTTTGAAGGGGCCAGGGGATATCAGTGAAGGTGGGAACACAAAGCCACCAAAGTCCTCCCCTCCTCTCCTTCACTGGGTGTCTGAAGACACATTTGTCTCATCGCCCCCAGAACCTTGGCCTGCTGGGTTGAACAGCAGTTGCTGAACCGTAGTCATCATCAGGCCCTGTACGGGACACTGAGGAGACCTGCCCACCGTGCAGGACTCTTCTGTACACTTGAGTGCACAGAAAGAGGGTGCGAACGAGGCAGAGGGTAGGACCTTCGAGAGCTAGAAGGTCCCCAAAAGGTTCTTGGGAAAGGTGGCATCTGGGCAGATCTTCCAGGAGGGAAAGAGCACCTGCATCCTCCAATCATGTACGCTAGGCCTGCAGCTCCACCCCCCACCCTCGCCTTAGAGGAGGCCCCGGGCACCCCGCCACAGCCCTCTGCTCACCTCCTTTAACGCATCAATTAGGCTCCCAGGAGCCTCCGTCCCAGTTCCTGCCTCCATGCTGCTGTGTCTCCTGGCCAAGGGCAGCTCCCTGTCTGTGCTGCAGCCCCTAAGGAGGCAAAGTCCTCAAAGTCCCTCTTCTAGCTGCCCCTCAGCTCAGGCTCAACTCCCTACACCACCCAGCAGGCCAGCTTTTCTCTGAAGAGCACTCATGACTTGCTAGAAAAGAACCTACACTCTCCTAGAAAGCACCCCAACATCAGGTGCTCCCCCCATTTCAGGCATCATCCTAGAGTCTGCAGCCCTTGGGTATCTTAGGCCACAGGTCACCTCATCTATCTTCGCTCAGGACAAACATTAGCGCAGCCAGGGCCATATTTACATTAGATAAGTAGGTCTGCAGAGAGACAGGGTACAGCTGGATATTGCCAGGAGCTGTGCATTTCTCATTCACTCAGAGACAAGAGATCAGAGAATCTCAAAGTGAGAGGCCTATAAGAAGGGCCAAGACATTCTGGATGGGCTTAGAGGAGCCTAAAAGGAACTTTAAAAACCATATAGCCTTGGGGATCCCAAAAATATTCATATTAACAATTAGTATTTATTAACCCCAATGTCCTAAGCATTTTACTCTTCAGCTCCTCACACAACTCTATGAGCTATATCTATCAAGATCCCCATTTTATAGATAAAGAAACAGAGACGTCGAGGATTAAGTGACTTGGCCAAGGTTTAAAGCTGTACTAGGCCAGAGCCCGTTCTCTTATCTCTTCCCTTAAATTATAGAGATTTCCTATCTATTTTCAGTATTTCAAACATGCAATTACTTACTTCAGTCTCATAGAATCAGTTATCCTACGCTAGGTTCTCATTGGCAGATGTGTTCTTAAATGATCTGGATGGGAAACTAAACCTATTGTGGCTTTAACAATATCTATTCAGTGCCTGCTCTGTGCAGTATTAATGCTATACTGATCAAAGTCTTTGAAACTTTTGACTCTACAAATATGTGGATCAACAGAGAAAAGAATACAAGGCACCCAGACTAGTGAAAAATAGGTGGGACCCTCCTATCTTACCTTGACGGCCAGGCCACTGGTGAGAACAGAGGCACAAGGCCAAGTCATGGCCAGGGTCACATCAGACCCCCAGCTCCTGCCTCCCTGCCCATGGTTTACTCCACTCCAGGCTGTGGCCAGCTAGGCCATGGGTGAGCGGGCAGGCAGCAGGGAGCAGGCATACGAAACCAGTGGCGAGCCGGCAGCCAAGGCCACTGCCGAGGGCTCAGCGCAGCTCCTTGCGTGGCCTTGATCAGGATGCTTTCCCGCTCTGGCTCTCCACGGCCTCATCTGTATGCTACAAGGACTGGACCAAATGCTTTCCTGATGCTGAGAATCCTTAAACCCACAGTGGATGCGAGGAAGGGAGGCAGGGAATACGAGAGTCCCGCTGAGCAGTTTGAGAAACAGATCACCCATACCCTGACCGTGGCTAGAGGCTCACGGGCAGAGCATTGGTTCGGGGTGATCAGTCCAGCAGGCACGATACAAGAGAGGACATGCAGGGCCAGTCCTACTGGGGGACACACAGAGCCCTGTACCTGGAGACTCTTGAGCTAGACAAGGAGAAGGAGAATGACATCTCTGCCTGACCCTGGCGGAGCCAAGCCTGAGCTGAGCAGAGAGCAGGCAGGGAGCAGGCCTGCTGGCAGGCAGGCAGGCTTCCTTCCCAGAAGCCTAGGGACTGCCCTGTCCTGGCTGGCAGTCCTCCAAGCCGGTCACTCCTATCCTCAGGTCCTCGCAGCTCCCTTGTCCTTTTACGCAGTCACAAAAGGACGAAGAAAGGAAGGGGGTCCCCTTCCCCCGCCTGGGCCCCATCCCAGAAGTGTCTGCCTGCCTGGGCGCGGCTCTGCAGTTCCCCCTTGTGCCTGACAAGGCCTGAGGCTGAGGGTCCAAGAGGAACGCTCTGCCCTCTCGGGGCCTCAGTTTTCCTTTTCGGGAGTAAAGTCTTTATACTGAACGAGCCTCAAGTCAGAAAGGCCTCTCCAGTGTCCTTAAGCTCAACCTTAAAACAGAGATAGTCACAACTATGACCTTATGGAAGGTTCTTGAGTATTAAAAAAATGTATCTTAATAGCTGGGAGTGGCGATGCACGGCTGTAACCTGAGCTCAGGAGGCTGAGGCAGAAGAACTGCTGTGAGTTCTTGGCTAGCCTGTGCTACTCGGCGAGTTCAGGACTGGCCTGGAGTATGGAGCAGGACTCTGTCTCAATAAATAAATAAATAATTTCTTTTAAAACTATGTTTAATGGGATTAGTAAGCCTCTACTTGTGGTAAGCAGGGAGAGTGAGCCTGGGAGCAACTGACCCTAAGGCCAGGCATGTGCAGGCCAGGGCCACCCTGCACAGAGCAGTGACTACGGTGGAACAGGAAACGCTGTCCTGTTAAGAGCTTTGGTCAGGCCCTGATGAGTCACCTGCTTTTCGAGTCACTAAGTTCAACAGACAGTAGGGGAGGAGTTGTCCCTGGTGGCTGGCAGAAAAGATGGGAAGAGGGTCCTGAGGAAAGCTGTGGGGACAAGGCAGCTGCACTTCTGGTGGGGTGAGGTCCCCAGGAGGCTGCCGAGGAGCATGGGAGGGCCAGGAGGGCTTTGCAGGCAGTCCAGAGTTAGCAGTGAGGCCGCCAGGCAGCCACTGGGTTTTCCAAAGAGACAAGAGCCGGAAGTCACAGCCTAAGCATAAACCCCAGTAAGGGGTGGGGAGGGTGACCGGAAGAGAGTCCCATCCCTCGAGGCCTCCGGGATACGCAGTCAGGCCCTCTCCCCATGAGCCCCATCATCATCCCAGTACAAGTTCCAAAGGACATTCAATCCTGGTTCCAAAAAGGACTTTTCTGCCTGCTTTCCTTTACTCCTGAGGGCAGCCCTGGCAGGTGGCCAGCGCCGGATTTAATAGCTTTAGCTCAACTCCATACAGAAACACTCCAGCGAGTGAGCCCAGAGAGGGAAAGAAGTTGCCCAAGGTCACACAATTGAGGCCAGGTCCATGAGCCCCACTCCCTATGGATCCTTATCCCCAAAGCTATGTCCTCCCTCCTGGGGGACAGGAAAAGACAGAATACGAAGCCGCTCTGGCTGGGGGCCTGCCCAGCTGTCGAGGTGAGTTGTGGTCTGGCTGCTGAGGCTGAACTGGCGGGCACAATCTGTTCTCACCCTACTGTGGTGCAGACGGGCCAGGCACAGAGGCTCAATAGCTCAGCTGTCCAGGCCCCTGGCAAAGGGGATGCTGTCACTGGCTCAGTGCCACAGCAGGGCCAGAGAAGCCCATTCTAAGGGCAGCCCCACAGCCTCACACACCCTCAACAGCTGTTCCCAGACTCCTTGGCTTCAAGATTCAAATGGCCCCAGGCTGGCAGAGATGCCAGCTTTACTGGAACTCGGCAGGCCCCACACCCACCCAGCACTTTCTTGCAAACATGACAGTAATCTGGCCCTTCATTCGTTATTCAGCAAGGAGCCATCACTAGTCTGTGATACGCCCCAGGCTCCGGGCTAAGTGCGTCATATACGGTGTCTCACTTACTTCTCCCCAAAGCCCTGCGCAGGGTGACTTATGAGTCCATTTTACAGATGTGCTAACTAAGACTGAGAGAAGTTTCACACACTTACAGCTAGTCCATGGAGAATTAGGATTCAAACTCAGATTAGACACTGAAACACACAGTACCCTGCCCTGCAGCGTCTGACAGTTGTGGAAGCATCTGGCAAAGCGAAGGTTAAGTTAGAAGGAAACATGACCAGGCCCAGCATGCCCCCTTTTTGCTGGTCTTTGTCTGTGTGCAGCTGGGGGGGCTCTACAGGTCAAAGCCCACTATTCAAGAGAAGCAGAGATACTTCCCACTGTGAGGAACCCAGGAAAACGGCATGGAAGAAGTATCATTCAGTTAACATTTCATAAGGCTTAGAGAAGAGGAAAAATTAGAAAGACCGCCTGGATTATTTTATTATCATACTCATTTTTTTCAGTGCTGGGGATGGAACCCGGGGCCTCCCACATGCTAGCAAGTGCTCTACCACCAAGATACACCCCAATGATCACAATTCTACTAATAAAGCTAATAAATGTCTCAATAGTCTGGCGAAGGTAGTAGATCTCATCTCACAATTGAAGAAATACAAGCAGAGAGAGGGAGTACTTTGCCAGAGGTCCTGCCGCTACTCGTGTGAAGGCCAGAACTTTTGCCTAAGGCTTCTGAGCTCCCATCAGGGTCATTTTCCCTCGGTGTGGCCTGGGAAAATTTTTGGCTGAAGGCTCTCTGATGGTTGGCTTTGCCACTGCCTGGCTCCTGGCTCAGGGAGGATGAGGGGAGGGTGGCAGAGCTGACCTGGCAGTAATACTTAACACACCTGGAAGGACACTCCGGTTCCTGGTTTGCCAAGGGAAATGTCACAGACTCATGAAGATAGAGCCTCCTCTGAGGCTCCGCCCAGAGGAAGACCCGAAGGCCCTGATCCCAGACCCTGGGGTACCCAGCCCTCTTTCACCCAGGAGGGGCCCAGGCGGGTATAGTCTCCTTCCTTCCTCTCTGCCACAGCCGGGCTAGCTGACCCAGGAAGGCTAGAAGGTCCCAGTGTCCCTGTCTGTAAGCCTTGGCTGCCGACAGGGAGATCAGCAAGGAGCCACCCATGCCTCAGTTTCCCTTTCTCCATCCCAAATCACAGCATGTCAGAACTATTTAATCCAACCACGTCTCTCTGCCGTCATCACAGAAACTGAGGCCCAGAGGGGACAGGGAGCACGCCCAGAGTCCAGAGATGCTGCCTGGGAAAGCATGTCTCCTCTGACTGGACCCTTAACCTGCATGGGCTGCTCCTGGCCAGGGTTCCCAGCTGCACCAGGAGCCAGCTCCTCACCAGATAGGTCAAACAGTCCCGTTCTGAAAACCAAGCAGTTGCAAATTTAAACCCGGCTTGCTCTGCTCCGAACAATGAGCCCGGGACAAGTCGCTGCATCCTCCCTGCTCTCTTCCCTCCTAACGTGCCCTCTGGAATTGTCCAGAGAAGCACAGGCCAAGGTGCCAACAAGGGGCCGGAGTAGTGCACAGGGACCCAGATGCACCCCTGTGAATGAGGAAAGGCAGGCCCAGCACCCACAAGGTGGGGATGAGAGGAGAAGGGGTGCTGTGGGGAACGGACAGGGGTGGGGGACCTCCAGCGGAGAAGCAGGGTGGCCCGGAGCGGCGCAAGGGGCCCGCCGCCCAGTGTGCGCTTTCTGTCCCCCTCCCCCAGGCTACGGCCACGCGGCGCCCAGCACGGACGGCGGCAAGGTGTTCTGCATGTTCTACGCGCTGCTGGGCATCCCACTCACCCTCGTCATGTTCCAGAGCCTCGGCGAGCGCATCAACACCTTCGTGAGGTACCTGCTGCACCGCGCCAAGAAGGGCCTGGGCATGCGGCGCGCCGACGTGTCCATGGCCAACATGGTGCTCATCGGCTTCGTCTCGTGCGTCAGCACGCTGTGCGTCGGCGCCGCCGCCTTCTCCCACTACGAGCACTGGACCTTCTTCCAGGCCTACTACTACTGCTTCATCACGCTCACCACCATCGGCTTCGGCGACTACGTGGCGCTGCAGAAGGACCAGGCGCTGCAGACGCAGCCGCAGTACGTGGCCTTCAGCTTCGTCTACATCCTCACGGGCCTCACGGTCATCGGCGCCTTTCTCAACCTCGTGGTGCTGCGCTTCATGACCATGAACGCCGAGGACGAGAAGCGCGACGCGGAGCACCGCGCGCTGCTCACGCGCTCCGGGCCGGCTGGCGGCAGCCTGAGCGGCCTGGGCAGCCTCAGCTGCCTGGGTGGGGGCGCAGGCGACCTGGCGCACGTGGCCGACGCCGCGTCGTCGCCCGCCATGGCCCCGGGCGGCGGCGCCAGCGGCTTCCGCAACGTGTACGCCGAGGTGCTGCACTTCCAGTCCATGTGCTCGTGCCTCTGGTACAAGAGCCGCGAGAAGCTGCAGTACTCCATCCCCATGATCATCCCGCGGGACCTGTCCACGTCCGACACGTGCGTGGAGCACAGCCACTCGTCGCCGGGAGGGGGCGGCCGCTACAGCGACACGCCCTCGCACCGCTGCCTCTGCAGCGGAACGCAGCGCTCCGCCATCAGCTCCGTGTCCACAGGCCTGCACAGCCTGTCCGCTTTCCGCGGCCTCATGAAGCGCAGGAGCTCCGTGTGACCCCACGAGCGCCTGCGAGCGGGGCAGGGGCTCCGGCCCAGAGCGGCAGGGCTCAGCCGGGACACCCACCCCCCGCCCGCCCACCCGGCCGCCTTGGGCCCCTCGGGACGCCCCAGACCCCCACCTCCTCTCCCCCAGCCCCCATCTCCGACTGTGCCTGCTCGCACCAGCCAGCAGGAGGCCGGGCTCTGAGGACCCCTGGAGCCCCCCATCCAAGCCCTGCAAATTCCGAGAAATGTGAAACTAGGGGGAGGGGGTCGCAGAGGGAAGGCAGACGCTGGGAGCCACCTGTCCTCTTGGAAATCGAAGGAGGTCCCCAGCTCTCAGAGGCCCTGCTGGTACCCAGACCCCTGCCTCCCGAGGGGACTTCGTGTTCCATGTACGTGTGCATCTCTATTTATACCTCTGTCCTGCCAGGGCTCCCACCTCCCCCTGGGCCCCCAAAGCCAGGGTGTCCTTGTCCAGGTCACCCCCCACTCAGTCCCCCTCCCACCCTCAGCCCCAGCTGTGTCTCCCGGCCCCCATGCCCTTCTATGTTGTTTTGCATGGCTTTGCAGTTATGAAGAAAGTGGAAATCCCAGAAGTCCCTCAAGCTAGTCCCGGGAGGGCGGGACAGAAAGAAAAGGTCGGCAGCAGGGCTGGGAGGGAGAGGGGGGGGGGGCGCAGCGGCTCCCCAGTGAGCAGGGTGGTGGCGCCCGGAAGGGAGAGCCCACAGGCTCCCCCAGCACCCCGGGAGGAGCAGGCCGGGGGTGTCCTGCAGCCATCCAGACACTGCCCTTGGGATCTGAGACAGAAAACTCTGACTTGCCATTCCTGGCTGCTGCTGCTAACCACCAACTCTTAAATTTGCGGAGTTTTAGCCTCCAAAAATAGGGTCCTGCCTACTCATTGGTTTGAGTCACACTCCAATTAGGTCACCAGGGCAAGAGTTCTTATCCCAGATGAGGATGCAGGTGAAACGACTTTCCCGAGGGGATACAGATAGCAAAAGGCAAAGGGGGAAAAGAACCCATCTGTTTGTTCCTAGCCCAAGTGCTCTTCCCTCCAGCCCAGCCTCCTCCCAGAAGCAAACCCCCCTACCCTGTGCGCCCAGCGCCAGCACTGCGTAGGGGCTAGGGCTCACCCGAGAACCAGAGCTTCCCGCTGGAGCCCGGCCGAGGCTCACCCTGTGCCACTGTAGGCGCTGAATGTCTCTGGGCTGCCTGCTCCCGAGCAGGGATGTCCTTGGGACCCAAGTACACAGGGCTCGGTCTCACGGAACCAAGGCCAGCAGCTGGAGCTCTAGGAGTTTGGGGACACGAAGAACAGCCAAGAAAGCTGGCAGGCAAATCCCAGTGGGACCTTTGCCCCAGCCCCATAGCCAGCGCCAGTACCTGTGTCCCAGGTAGCTAGAGCCAGGCAGGAGTGTCCTCCCATGGGGGCCCTGGACCTGGTAGTGCCTCTGCCTACCCCACCTGCACCCCAGAAGGCCAGGGGAGTGCAGCAAAGAGAGGAGAGGAGGAGGAGAGCCCTGGTATCACTCCAGGGACAGCATCCCAGGTGGGCGAGGGGCCTCTTCCCCACAGAGCTGCCTTCCCACGCTGTCCCTGGCATTTGAGGGAGCCCACGGGAGACGCCCACAGAGTGGTTGCCTCAGTCTCCACCCCAGCTGTGGCCTCTAGCCCCCGGGGACTCCCGCTGGGGGGGTGGGGAGGAAGTGCCCACAGCCCTGATCTGAGGGGAAGGGGCCTAGGGCCTGGAGGGGTGTCCTTTGTGTTTATGTTGGGAGTGGAGACAGTGCTGGCTGTCCCCGTCCTATGTATGACCCTGCCCTCGAGGGGTCAAGTCCTGTCAGATGTCAGACCCGAGGGAGCCACACCAAAGCTGCAGAGAGGTGGTGGGGAAGGAGGCGGACCACGGCAGCCTGCTGGGCTCCGGTTGGGTCCTTCCTGGGGAACTGGAAGGCCAGCGTCACCTCCCATCTCACCCCTCCCCCTGCAGGCAGCCTTTCTGCTTCCCCGATGCCTTATGCCTGGGCACACTGCCACAGAATATGCAATATGTGGGGGTGACATGCCCCACGCCCACACCCACCCGGGCAGCCCCTGAACTCCCAGGCTGCGGCTGCCGAGCCCCCCTCAGCGCCCCCTGCCTATCTGTCTTCACACTGAGAATGGCGCCTAATAAATGCTGTCCATGGAGACCACGCCCGGACCTCAGCCCCTCTGTCGTCATTGTGTACTCTTGCCACTGCCACCGGGCAGTCATTCCCCCACCTGCAAACTAACCTGGCTGATTTGGCATTTCCGGAAGATCCAGATCTTAGAAAACACATGATTCTGTCCTCCCCCTGAAGTCTGAGTACACTGAGGCCCAGAGAAGGCAAGTCACTTGCCCTGACACAACCATGAGTGTCAGACATAAGGTAAGCAGAACTAGGGATTCCTAGTCCAATGCTCCCCTCTTCACACAGCCTGCCGTCTGTCTGACACACCCCAACTACATTAATACCTCCCTGATGGCCAGGAGTGACATAGCTTTTCCATGGCTCAGTGGCCTGATTGACACAAAAATGTCTTCTTCACAGAAGAGAATGTTACAAGCACATTTCTTCAGGGTATCTTTTTCTCGAGATCTGGAAGAACAGGCTTTGGATGGCTTTTGGTGGCAGGACGAAGGAGGATCACAGTTTTAGGAAAGCGTAGATCTCTTAGCAAGGTCCCTGTCTCAAAAAAAAAATGCATTCTGATGCTGGCTTTCCAGATGATGCCAACCCTGCCCTCCATGCATCAGTCAAAGGCCTCCTCCAGGACAGACCAAAGACCGATCCAGCCTTCTCCACTGTCTCCAGCACCCAGCCAGCCGGACAGTGGCTTCCAGAGTTCACTGAGTATGACCCACAGTGGTACACTCCACACCACAGCCTATCTGCATTTTTACTGGCCCACCTATCTAGCTTTCTGGGAAAAAAAAATAGTGAACAACCCACTACATCCAAGGAACTCGGTTATGACCTATTTGTTTCAGATTATAAAATGCCAGTCATAGCTGGGCACAGTGGTAGGTACCTGTGAGGCCGAGCTAAGCGGGTCACAAGTTCCAAACCAGCCTGAGCAACTTAGTGAGTCTGTGTCTCAAAATAAAAAACACCAGGCCCCTTAGACCTGTAATTTCAGCATTCTAGGAGGCCGAGGGCAAAAGGATTACAAGTACAAGCCCAGCCTGGACAACTTAGGGACTTAATAAGGCACTGCCTCAAAATAAAAAATACAAAAGACTGGGAAAAAAAAGTAAACACAAATGAACAAATAATAACTAAGTAGATGAGTAGGAGGACTGAGAAATTTAGTTCCATGCAGAGGCCCTGGGTCTAATTCCCAGCACTACACACAATGAACAAATAAAGCAAAAAGGGCCGAGGGTGCAGCTCAGTGCTAGAGTACTCGCCAGCAATGCAGAGGCCCTGGGTCTAATTCCCAGCACTACACACAATGAACAAATAAAGCAAAAAGGGCCGAGGGTGCAGCTCAGTGCTAGAGTACTCGCCAGCACTTGTGAGGCCTGGGTTTATACTTAGTGTGGGGGAAAAAAAAAAAAAGTGCCGGTCACCTACAAAACAGTCTTCTCTACCCACTAATGATCTCCCATCTGCTGATTGCCTGGCCTTTCTTAGAACCACTAAAGGCGGCAACAGCAAAAACTGGGTCCTTTTGGAGGTCAGTAGTGACCTGGCCAAGGTGACTTCTGTTTTCTTAAGCAGCACGTACAGCACTTTCACTTACTGACATTTCCTCTTCTTTCTTGATCACCCAGAGCAAAGTACAAACAGACCTTTCTGAGACTCCCAAGGGGGACTGCACCTCAGCCTGCCCACAGCTTTCCAGAGCTCTGAATTGCCCAAGTTCTGCCAAGCACGGTGGCATATTCCTGTAATTCCAGCTATTTGGGAGACTGAGGCAGGAAGATCACAGTTTGAGGATAGCCTGGATCTCTTAGTAAGATTCCCGTCTCAAAAGAAAAAAATTAATTTAAAGGGATAGGATCCAGATAGAGCTTAGTACTCCTTTGGTTCCATCCCAAGTCCTGCAAAAAAAAAAAAAAAAAAAAATGCATTCTAGCACAAGCTCGCCAAATGATGCTAACCTTGCCCTCCCCTCTGCAGTCTAAGGCCTCCTGCCCCAAAAGATAGACACGCAGCAAGAAAAATAGAAAACTAGTCCCACAGAGAGGAGACGGGTGATAAACATGCCAAGTCCCCACGGGGATGATGACATCGGCAAGCGTGGATGGATGCAGAAGCTTCCAGAAAGCCAGAAGAGAAGAAGACACGTGGTAGCAACCTTTCCCAAAATGAGCCTCACATACACCTGTGGGAAAGAAGCTACTTGGTTAAATGAACCAGGGCAAATGCTACCCCAGAAATTGACGGAGCATTACGAGGCTCCCTAGTAAGGGTATGAAACACCCCACAGCAAAGACACTGTTCGCCTTTACTTACCCCAGCGTTGGCCAAACTCAAAGAACCAGACTCCATATTTGTGTGATATCGCCCCACATCTTCGGTTTCCCAGAGCACTTTGGGAAATGTCTCCCTACCGAAGTCCCATTGATGGAGAGAAAAGGCTGGTCCTTCCCTCTCGTCTTGTCCTAGACAGTCAACTCTAGACTAACTTGCCAGTCCATCTGTAACTACAGCTGCCAAGATACCGAATCCACTTGTGATGTCCAATTCTGTGCCAGATCCAACCACTGCTCACAGCAGCCCACTGGCCCGATCAAACAGTGAGTAGGTGCAAAGGTGGGATCCGAACCAGGTCCCTTGGCTGCATAAAGGGAACTCGGACCCTTACCACCTTGGTGCGCACTATCAGGGGACGGTGGTCCCTCTCTTCAGCAGAGGCTTGGCAGGAGTTGCAAAGCTACTGATGCTGCCGTCATGTGGGAGGGGGCCTAAACACACCATTTTTTGAAGGAGACAGATTCTGCCAGAGCTAAGAACTATTTACCATGAGGCTTCCCACTCCCCCTTTTTGGGCCATTGGCTCTTCCCACAAGTTCTGTATTGCTTCCCCCAGAGCCCAGTGCCTCCCCAGAGTTCATCTCAGAAAGCCAGGGCAGGAGGAGGGGGTACCAGAGAGGATGTATCCAGGACGCACACATGGCCAGAAGAAAAAGCAGCTGCCCACACTGACCGTGTCGTCTCCCTGCCCAGGGCTCTCTTGGCCATCACCACTGGCTAGTATGACACTGATGCTCCCTCTCGATCCCAAAGCTGGGTCAAATTAGGAGGTTAAGTGACTGTGCTTTCCAAGTAGCCCCCAAAAACCCAGGCTAAGGTAGACTCAGTGCTTTCATCCCGCCTAGTTTGGCAAGTCCTGGGTGCTGGAACAACACCCTCCAACTGTGGTCACTGTGGCAAAAACTGCAAAGGAACACACACACACACACACACACACACACACACACACCCCATCCTTTACATGTTCCTTCAGAGGAAGGGATTTTGAGTCACAGAAAGGAAGTGATATGCTCAAGGTCATGAGGCAAGGTAATGTGGCAGCCAGGATTAGTATCCACAGATGCTGACTTTCTCCTTTCTCTGACACACACACACACACACACACACACACACACACACACACACGAGCGCGCGTGCGCGTGCGCGTGGCCCTGGCTTCATTGACTCTGATTTCAGATCCAAGCTGCTAATCTCTGAGTTTGAGTCACTCTGGGGCTGGAAATTTACCACATCCACATCTGGACAAACACTGGGAGACTCACACCACCCCCTCAGCTTCCCAGCTGCAGGGAGGGCCCTGTGGGTGGTAGCGCCCTTTGGGCAGTGGCTACGATGAAACAGGCCCCCGTGCGACACCTCTAGTCAATGGTAGCTTCCCAAGAATGCAGGTGAATGGCATTTGTTGTGTACAAAGCTCCCTCATGCCACATGCTGAGCAGACCATCAGGTCGACACTGTGATCTAAGGGAAGATTAGCGCTTCTATCCTACAGGTGACAAAGCCACCGCTTGGGAAGCCCAGGGTCCTGCAAGCAGAGACTGTTCCACATTCTCCTTGGTATCACCAAGGCACTAAGCAGAATCCCTGGCATTTCTGTGCTGACTGGTGTGCAGGGCCAGGACTGCAGCCTGGTCCCAAGAGCTCTGGGGCAGCCAATGTTGCACTACCCACAGCCACTCAGGGGCTGGGCCCCTGGGTTAAAGAGAAACTGGGTGGACATGGTTCCCAGAACCAGGAGTCAAAAGAGAGAGAGAACTAGGAACACCTCACCACCACCGCCCCCACTGACCCTGCACCCTGGACTTCGGTTGAAGAGCAGCCAAATATCCAACCAAATGCCTCTGCCCTTCCACTGGAAAAGACAAAGGTCCTGAGGAAACATTATGCCTTGACCCAGACCAGTTCCCCGTATCTGCACTCTGCCATAGTTCTTATTTACCCGCAAGAGGGCGTATATGACCAGGTCATCCCTGACTACAGAACATTAGTCCCACAAGTCCAGAGGGCTAACAGAAGAAGGTCCATGTCCCTGGGCTTACTTTGGACCCAGAATCAGGGTCTGAGAATGGCTGTCTGTCCAGCTCACATAGGTCTAACATGGGAGACCAGATGTACACTGGGACAGGGAGCCTGGAGCAGGACTTAGTGCTTTGGCCTCACTCTGGTCCTCTGCCTTTGCAGTAAAGATTTAATTCTGCCTAATCCTATAGCCATTAAAGATGTTTTTGGCTGACAGGAAGCACCATACGGTCATTGTCTTTGCTACTTGCTCCCAAAGAAAATGCCAGAGGGTCCAGGTAAGCTCCTTGAGGACTCTGGGTAAAGCTCAGCCTTGGAACCCCACCCCAAGCCAAATGTACCTGTCCATTCCTCTCCCAGGCAGGAGACTACTCCACAACTTTCCAAACAGAAAGAACAGCCCGCTGCTGGGACGCCCTCTCAAAGAAGCCCTTCACCCACCGGACAGCAGCTAGAGGGCCACGGTGTCTTTTTCCCAGGAGACCAGGACTATTCCAGTCTGGATGCACTCTGAGGCTGGCACTGCAAGGCAGATGGCTCCCCACAGGACAGGTGCCTCTGAGCCATCTCAAGTTAAATGCCCCAGTTCTACAGCCACACTTCCTGCAGCAACACTTCTAGACCCACCCCAACCAGCCTGGCCCCCTTCTAAGGAGGATCTCCAGCACCCCTGTGCCCCTGTAGCTTGATCTGCCATGTGTGGTCCCCCAGTGGCAGAAGTGGTGACCTTCCCCTCCGTCCGCCCTAGTTGCCACTCTCCTATTAATGCATCCCAAGCATTCATGGCTGACTTCCAGGTAGCTGTCTCACGCCGAGGGTGCAACCCTCAAAACTCCCTGAGTTTGTAGTGTGAATGACTGTGGTACACACTGCTGGTTACTTAATCAGGATCCACTGCTGCATTGTTTGCCTGATGACAGGGGATCAACATTTCTCAGCTGCTCATCAATCCCCAAATTCAACACTAGGAACATAGCTTAAGGTCATTCACAGTGGCCTCAAACATTTTTCCAAAGATTATATTAGGCTTCAGCCCAGTTTGGAGCTTTTCAGAGATGTCTCCTAGAGGTGGCACTGAGCAAAGCTTTTCTCCTCCTAAAAATAAAAAAGTCGTGGGGGAAAATGTCCTTTTGATTTGACTGGACCTTGAACCAAGACTATGTAACAGCTGAAAGTTAGCAGCCTCCTTGTGACCATGAGGAAAACATTATGAATACAATGGAAATGACAGAAGGAGAGCCTAACTGCACAATGGAGTGGCCCAGGAACCCTGACCTCAGGACCTCTTGTCCTGGGAGAAAAGAAGTTGGAGAACCCAAATGGAATGTCTGTTACTAGCAGCTGAAGGCCTCAGAGCCCACCAACTCCTGCAACAGGATTATTAGAGTCTAAACTTAAGAAATTATAGGGAAGAAATAGATTTATTCTCTCCCTTCAGGACCTTTAGAGGCCCTAGTTGGAGTCACCTATGCCTGTCTCCTAAAGGGCAGCTACAGCCAATCCCAAAGATTTGTGATCTTTCATGGGTATGAAGAAATCCAGTCCAGTTGAAAACTTCAATACAAAATCCACTGACTGCTAACTGCTTCCTCTGCATAGATCATACCTCCACAGACTAGCCCAAAGGACTTAAAAAGGACAGAGGCAGGCTTTCCTCTGAAGCTTTCTATTTCTGCCTGCTCCACAGCTGGACAGGAAAGAGACAAAAAAAGACAATAGAATCTACCATGTGGCCAGGCTCCAGTGCCAGCCCCCACTGGGGTCCAGAACTTAGGCAGACGTCTTTCAACCCTGTTCCAAAGAGGTGCAAACTGGTGTCCCCATGGCCCTGTCCTTGGTTCCCACAGATTCTAGCTCCATGGCCAGCCTTGTGCTAATTTCCCATCTATCTGGCCCCCAGGACACTCACACATCTGACCGTGACAGAGAGTGGAACAGCCTCCAAGATCCCTGTCTCCTCTGCTCCTTGCTCCTTCCCTTTGGTCACAGGTCCAGAGGGCTGAGGGCAAGCTCATGTCCAAAGTAAACATCACCCAGGAAAGAGAACAGCCTTCCCCATTTTTGCAGGGTCTGAGAGTAGCTTCTGGGGGCCTGTCCCAGTATGGCTAGGTTTCTTTTTCCAAGGGGACAACCCAAAATCATCCGAGTGACCCTCCCTTCTTCCTCTTAGGGTGGACAGCTCTTTGTGTGTTCTGGTGGCAAGAGAAAATGGTGCCATCTTCAAGCCAGGCCTCTCCAGAGCTAAAGTAGGACTCCTCTTCATGCCTGTGCAAGATGGCATGTTTCTCCCATGGGTTGGTGAGCTGGGCTTCTCAGGACGCTCCCGTGGTGACACCTTGTTCCACATTAAATTGACCCCCGCTCTGGCGCACCCCCAACACACCCACTAATTTGATAATCTAGCCTTCTGGGCCATCACTCGAGCCTTTGATGTGAGTATCAAACAGAACAGGACTACACAGAAGGCGTTAATTCCGGGTGTCCTTGGTTCCAGCATGTTCTTGGTGAGTTGTTGCTGGCTGTAGATACTCTCCACCACCTTTCTTTATCTGTGCTCTAAAACTGTCTTTTTAATCAAAGCCGACAGGTGGCTGGGGTCCAGTCACGTTAGCACAGCGCCCTAGTACAGGGTGTCAGTGGCTGTGGCTGGGGCTGGGGATCTGATCCTGCCGAAAATAGCAGGTGCTTCCTCACCCAGCTCAGCCTTCCCCAGGCTCTCTCCCACCCGTCCCCACCACCACCAGCAGCTCATCTGCGCCACTTGGTTCCCTAAGGACTGCAGCCCATACCCCCATCCCCAAACCAGAACTGGGCTCAGCCTTTCTCATCTGCTTCCCACTCAGACCTGACTCTTCTTGCAGGCAACTTGTCTGTATATGAGGGGAACATGCAAAGGAACCGCCCAAGCACTCAGGGCTAAACTCTGTCTAGGAGACGCCATGGTCAGGACCCTCAGGTCAGCCGGGGCTGGGGCGGGTGGAGTGAAGGAGGAATGTTTAGGAAGTATGTCCTCAGATCCTCCTAGAGTCCCGGTAGGAGGCACAGTTCTCGCCATGCAGGGGCTCAGGGAGGTCAATCCAAGGTGGCAAAGTCAGGTTTGAACCCAAGGCCATGCGGCTCCACCTTCCAATCCAGCTCTCACATCCTCTGGGACTAGTGTTTTCTTACTTTCTCAGGCCTGTCACACCCTGACCTCTGGGACCCTGGATACTGCCCACAAGCTTCTAGAAGAAAGCACAGGCCTGGGCCTAGCCCTTCCCGACCCTCAGGAGGGAGCAGCAGGTTGGTAGGATGATGTCAGGCCATGAGGAAACTGCTTCAGTGCTCCTGAGACCTGAGCGACTGCGGATTAAGCTTCCAGATCTGGCACTAGAAGTGTAATGGGAATCTGTGGTCACCCCTCCCCCTCCGGCCCCACCATGAACAGATGGGCTGACCCCTCTCTGGGGTCTAAGTAGGGCACGCTGTGGTTGCTGGGAGGCACAGAGGGAGGGCATGGTGGGGGTCAGTGGGAGAGAGTGGGGGCGGGCACACTCAGCTGCATCTCACCCTTCCTGGACCCCCAGAGGGGAGGTTGGCCGGTCAGTGTCCTGCTGCCAGTAGGGAATGGGGGACTGCGCAAGGGCAGAGACTCCTGCCCCTGTGAGTGCACGAGCAGAGCCTGCACAAGCTTCTCAGGGTGCTCTCGAGCCAAGTTGGGCACTCTTGGAAATAATAATAAAGATTATTTTTTCTTTTCTTTCTTTCTTGATTTATTTTTGAAATAGGGTCTCACTCTGTAGTCCAGGCTGGTCTTTTGTTTGTTTTGGTTTTTGTTTTGTTTTTGAGGCAGGGCCTCGCCCTGCAATCCAGGCTGGTTCTGAACTCACTGTGTAGCCCAGGCTGGACTTGGACACATGGCAACCCTCTTGCCTCAGCTTCCCAAGTGCTAGGATTACAGGTATTCACCACTATGCCCAGTTTATGTGGTGATGGGGAATCGAACTTAGGTATGTAGTGCTTGCTAGGCAAACACTTTAACCCCTGAGCCATTCCTCCAGCCCCGCATGAGCAATATTACTAATAATAGTAATAATTGCAGATATCACTGAATAAGTATCCACTTTGTACCAGGCACTCTTTGCATAATCCTATTCAGTCCTAGGAGGCCAATTTAATCATGAGCAAGCCAAGACCCAAGAATTAACTAGCTTGTTCACGGTCACATAGCTGCCTGCGGGCTGGAGGGAGGAGTAGGAGTTAGGTACAGGACCCAGTCTCAGTTGGGCTGACCTCTTCCTCACTCAGAACAGTGGAGCAATAAGACCCCGTGGCCGCAGTGGGGCATGAGGAGAGCAGGCAGCAATGATGAGAACTCCACCTTGCACACTTAAAGGTCTGTGCTCTAAGCAGGATTGTGTTCTCAACTTGAGGTGTGACCTTGAGCTGTTTCTCCAGCTCCCCGGAATGGTCTTGAACTCACTATGTAGTCAAGGGTGGCCTCAAAATAACAGCAATCTTCCTGCCTCAGCCTCCCCAAGTACTGGGATTAGAGGCATGTGCCACCATTCCCAGTTTATGTGGAGCTGGGGAGTCGAACCTAGAGCTTTGCACTTGCTCGACGCTGTGGTTTGGATCTGGAACATCTTCCAAAAGTGTCATGTATTTGGATATAGTGGGATACCAACGGAACTATGTGCTGTTGGTAGGTGGGGCCTGGCTGGAAGGGGCAGGTGCTTGGGGTTAGACCTGGAGAAACTGTCAACTTGTTGAGATTGGAGGACACCCAGAGCAGAGGCTTCAGGGATGGATTATTGCCTTGTGATCCAGGAAGTGAGAGAGGGACACCCAACCGGTAAATTGAACTGAGTAGAGGAAGGAAATACCAAACATTGTTATAGCTTCTTCCTGGGGAAGCTCTAGCCTTGCCTAAGTCTCCAGAGAGCAAGGCTCCTGCCTCACTTGGCTTTCTATCTGCAATACCTTGTGCAGCTTCTAGCCTCTACCCTGTGCTTCCACCTGTCAGCTACCCATGAAGACCTTCTGACCCATGTGAGACCTTCTGACACTGTGAGCTGAGTAAGCCTTTCTCCCTTAGGTTGCAAATATTAGGTATTTTGTCCTGGCAATAATTAAGTGACTAAGACACTAGACAAGCATTCTAATCACTGAGTTACCCACCCCAACCCCCTGGCTTTTCTTTCTAACTCCAAACTCCTTAGCTGCAGCCCACCAGAGCTGAGCAACTAAACAGACTCACTCTTCATGTGGGTAGTGAGCCCTGGGCTATGTGGTGGCCAGAGCACACAGGTCCTGGCCAGGCCAACCTCTGCCATCTGCCCCAATGCCACAGAGCCCAGCAGATAGGGATGAGACATGGGCTACAGTAACAGTGGGCAGGCATAATGATAGCTATTGCTAGGGCCAGAAGGATCCTTAGGAATGTGAATCCACATTTGAAAAGAGAACAAGAGGCTTAGAGAGGTAGGGGACGAGTACACAGCATGAAAGGACTTTATCTGGAACAACCCACAGATACATTGATAAGGAAAAAGATAAACCAACGAGATATATGTGTGCTGAGGAGCACTGCTGTGTATACCAAGGAAAGGGTTACAGATATACACAATCCCATGGGTAAGACTCAAAGTCATCATCCAGGGCAAAAGGAGTAAGGCGTGGGAGAGCCTGGAACGGTGGTGTGGCTTGACGGAAGAGTTGGTGCTTAGTGTACTTGAGGCCCTGGGTTCAATCTTCAGCACCAAAAACTACTAACAATAATTCTTAAATATACACTATAAGATTCCATTTATGCAAAAGTCTATGAAGAAAAAAAGACTAGAGAGACAGAAAGCAAATGAACGACTTCCCTGAGATAAGGGCACAGGAGAGAGGGGCTCAAAAGAAGAACAATGGTGGGTTCTCCGTGAATCAGCTCACTCTCTTGAGTGTGGTGAGAGTTTTGTGGGTATACGCCTTTGCCAAAACTGCAGAGTAAGGGCTAGAGGAATAGTGCCCTTGCCTAGCAAGCACAAAGCCCTGAGTTCAATTCCCCAGCACCACATAAGCTAGGTGTGGTGGTGCATGCCCATAATCCTAGCACTCAGGAGGCAGAAGCAGGAGGATTTCTATGAGTTCGAGGCTAGCCTGAAATACACAGTAAGTTCAGGATCAGTCTAGACTACAGAGTGAGACCCTGAGTCATAAAACAAAAAAACTATCAGGGGCTGGAGTATAGCTTAATGGTAGAGTACCTGCTTACCATGCTGGAGGCCTGATTTCCATCCCCAGGGCCACACACATGCATGGCATGCATACATACACACACACACACACACACACACACACACACACACACACACAGAAACCTTACATTTTAGATATGTGCATTTTAATAATGAATTTTTTTCTCAGCCATAGACTGGATCCTTTGAATCGTGAGTCAAAATACACCTCTCCTCCATTAAGTTAACCCAACAAAAGAAAAGTGACTAATACAGAGGCCAAGGTGAGCCTGCCGCAAGCCGAGAAGACAGAAGCTCATCAGGTGAGCTCCCTGTACTGGGCCTGCTACCTGGCTTCCTCAATATCACCTTTGCACACAGCAGCTTATAGCCCACTGGTCGGATTCTCTGGCGGCCATCATGGTGGTCCCAGAGACCCAATAGCCCTGCCTCTGAGACTGGGAGGAGCCCACACCTGCAGGGGGGCATTGAGGCTGGGGATGGGCATGGACCACCTGTCTACTCAGCTCCCCATCCCTCCTAACAATTAAGGAACCTCAGAAGCCCAAGGTCTGTCCTGCCTCTGTTGGCATTGGCTAAGCTCATCACTGTATAATCTTGGTCCAGAGTTCAAAGGAGCCCTGAAATCATCTCAAACTGGCTCCTTCTCCCATCTGGAAACAGGTCTGATGATGACCTAGGAGTCTGGCATGAGTCCACGTTCAGTCACAGAACCAAAAGACTAAGAAACAGAGAGAGGCCTGAGCACGTTGGCCAGAGAAAACCTTGGGGGGGGGGGGGAAGGGAGGAGTGCGGACAGGGCACAGCTTAGTCCCTCCCACCCCCCACTCACAGCACCGATACTCTCGGTAGTGGCTCTCTTGCTCCTCAGGAGCCAAGTGAAAATCATCTAACACACACACACACGCACACGCGCGTGCAAAGAGAACTGCTACTACAGTACTTGTCAGGTGCCAGGTGCTGTGTGAGGAAGGAATCACTGGCCCCAAGTTCCAGATGAGGGCTCAGGGAGGTTGAGCGACTTGTTAATGGCACCCAGGTGGTGCAGTGTACAGTCTGGACTGAATCTGTAATGTCATTCCTGCCCACCACCTCGCTCTCCCTAGGCTGCCTTGTCGCTGTTTGCTTGGGGATAGAAAGTCCTACCTTGTCTGCTCAACCAGCACCCTACTGGGTCCCTGTGGGCCCTCAGCTGGCTGCCTCTGACTCATGCACTGGGATCCTTCAGTACCCCCCAGATCCTGCAAAAATGGTTCTCATCAGGCAGTGCTGAGACAGCCAGAACAGGTCTTTGCCTGCCAGGACCAGCTGGCCAGCCCCAGTCCCAGCCCCAGCCCCAGAGAACCCTTGGGTAATGAACACTGGGAAGCTGCGTTTTAACAGGAATGTTCTGGAAGCACTAACTTGGAAAAATAAAGACGGGAACCTGCTGCTGTCAAGAAAGGTGTGGGTCTTCCGTTCCCTCAGGTTCCTGCCGTCTGCCTGCGGTGTCTCTGGAAGTACCGGTCTGCACCCTCTTCGCTCATTGCCATGCCACGGAAAATTGAGGAAATCAAGGACTTTCTGCTCACAGTCAGGTGGAAAGATGCCAAATCTGTCAAGATAAAGAAGAACAAAGATAACGTGAAATTTAAAGTTCGGCGCAGCCAGTACCTGTACGCCTTGGTCAGCACAGACAAGAAGGCAGAGAAGCTGGAACAGTCCCCGCCCCGGGGCTTGGCAGAGAAGAAGCTGAAATGACCAGAAGTACTGTTGTGCAGTGTACTAAAATCTTTTTAAAAGTTAAAAAAAAAAAAAAGGTTTGGGATCTATTCTGGAAAAAGAGAAACCAATTTCCATTCTACCTTACCCAAACTAAAACATGTTGATAGGACCCCTTGGTGAGAGGAGAAAGAGACCCCTTCTGCAGACACAACCTCAGTAGGGGCAAAGAGGCCCCCTCTCCTCAATGACACCCAGCCACACTCAGCCCACCAGCGATCGACCCTCCCTCGCTGCCAGCCCTCACTCGGGCCAGAGCTCCCCTTTGGTTGTCCTTCCTGTCCCCTCCCCGAGTGGAGCCCATTTCTGCTGTGAGAAAAGGGTCATTTTCCCCAGAGTCACCAAGCATTACGCATTTAACAGCCCTAGTGGTTTCCAGCGACTTCAAATGCCGGCTTTGGCCAAAACTTCTTTAAAAGGCTATCCTCCCTTCCTATTCCATAGCGTTTACATTTTGTAACACTTAAACAGAACCGCTTTTAAGCAAAGATATGCAATACTTTCCACACGTGTCCCCATACAAAGGAAAATCTGGGAAACGTCTACACTCGCTTCCGAGCAGCAGTGTGGGAAGCTGCAGCCTCCAGGGCCTGGGAGCAGGGCCCTCCTTCCCAGGAGCTTCCCCGCTGCGCCCTGGGGTGCAGTCCCCAGGAGGGGGCGCCCTCTGTTGTAAGCACACAGCTCCATTCACTGAGCTCTAGTACACCCAGGACAACGACTACCGAAGGAAATGCACTACGTGACGGATTACCTAACTAAAAAAGTAGCTACGACTACTACACCTGTTTCACAGGCTCAGGGAAGCCAACAGCTGGCCTGTCTTCCACAGCAGACGTGGGTTTTAGTGGAGTGGGGACAGGCCGGGAAAGCTGAATCCTCCAGCCGCCAGGCCTGAGTTCCTGCCAACCAGGGGGACCGTGCTACGGTCTGGTGGGGGCCGTCTGTGTCCTCCACCATCTGACCCCTGGAGAAGCCCAACTATCAACACTTCATTTGTTTTTCTGCGTCTGCCTAAGCCACTGATTCTTCCAGGGTCAAGACACTGCCTACTGAGGGTTTTCGGTTTGATGTTCAATTCCCTCAGGCCACGCACAATCATTCTCAAAGCCGGTTGGGCCCCAGGGGCGTCTCTCCTCCACCAGCAGAGTCCCGCCGCCATCTAGTGGCTACCAAGGGAACGTCCCAGCGGCCAGCTGCGGAGCAGAGCCGGGCATCTGGGGAGCCTACAGAGGTCACCTGGTCCAGCTGAGGTTCAGACAGGGCAAGTGGCCAGCCTGGGTGACAAGTTCAAGTCCCAGCCTGGGCAGGTCAGTGACTGAGACTTTATCTCAAAATTTAAAAATTAAAAAGAGCTGGTGACTGGGAATGTAGCTGAATGGGAAGACCCTATGTTCAAGCCCCGGTATCCCTGGGGGGGGGGGGGGGGGGGGGGGGGGGGGGGGGGGGGGGGGGGGGGGGGGGGGGGGGGGGGGGGGGGGGGGGGGGGGGGGGGGAAGAATCCAGTTTCCAGGATCATAACCTAGCTATTGTGCACAAAATACTCAAGTTCAAAGTAAACATTATGTATCGCATGTATACATTTCAACAGAATAGGAGGGGAAATAGCAGCTTTTAGGCAGCAAAGTCATACTTTCCTAATTTCCTTGGCTCTGGGGGAGCTGCCTGTCTGGAGCCACCTGTCAGTTCAGGTAGCTGCAGAGTGAAAGATGCGTCCCTTTCTTCCTGGTCCTGCTTCCTTCATCATCTTAAACTGGTAAACACATAATGACATGAAATACAGGAGACGGTAAGAGGAACACAGTGGAAAGGAGTCTGACCTCCGCACGCTGCTACCCAATTAGTAGCTCCCGCATGTCAGCTGGAGATTTTATAAGTGTGAGGGCTGTTTCAGTGAGGAACTGGGGAATTGAATTCAGGGCCTTCACACTGAGCTACACCCTTGGCCAATTTTATCTTATTTTATTTGTATCTACATCTCACATCCTTTTTATTTATTCTTTCAGCTCGATTCTTGCTAAGTTATTAAATTGCCCAGGCTGGGCTCAAACTTGCCCTCTTCCTGCTTCAGCTTCTCAGAGTGCTAGAATTACAAGCATGCATACCATACCCAGTTTGTCATAAATTTTAATTTTTTTACACATATGGTAGCATATGATACACAGGGATCTTGGGTGTCAGTGTACCCTAGCACATAAGAAAGTTCCTGGCTGGAGAAATAGTGCAGCGGTTAGAGCACTCACCTAGTAAGTGAAAGGGCCTGAGTTTGATTCCCCAGCACCATGTAAGTCTAGCATGGTGGTGCATGCCTATAATCTCTGCACTTGGGAGACTGAGGCAGGAGGATTTCTGTGAGTCCAAGGCTAGTCCATAATGAGTTCAGAACCAGCCTGGGCTACACAGCAAAACAGTGAAACCCCGTCTCCAAAAAGAGTGTAGAATTCAGTGATTTCAATATATTTACCAGGTAGTATAATGTAGGGGTCTTACCACCATACAAAGGCCGGAGGAGAGGAAACGTGAGCGCGCAGCTGGGCCCCCTCCTCCCAAGAGTACCAGACCCCGTCAGGAATCTGCCGAAGCAGGAACTCACTTTATTCAAGAAGTACAGAAGCTTATATAGGACAGAGGGAGAACGTGGCAAGGCGGGGAGACCAGGAGATTGGACATGGTATCTACGTAAGCGGGCGTCAAGCCAATCAGTGGATGACCATGCAGGAAGGCGCCGGGCACTCGTAGCAGTAGTATTGGGATCATGCGTGGTCCACCAGGGCAGAAAGAGTTGGCCCAATCATCTTTCTTGGTAAACACCCAAGGTGGCCGCCCCCAGGATATCCGACAGGCGCCATCTTAGATATCACCCCACAGTATATTTATCGCCACAATCTAACCTTAGATCATTTCATCCCACCAATAAATAAATAAATAAATAAATCTAGTGTCTGTTCGTAGTTATCCCTCACCCCCACCTACCTCCAACCCCTGCGCCATTTGGGGGCATGTTCTCACGCCTCTGCTTTCTGCCCCAGTCCTTTGGCCTATTGTGGTCATGACCTATAAATGGAATCATGGGATATGTAGTCCTTTGCGCCGGCTGTTCTCACGTAGCACAATAGTTTCAAGGTTTATCCACACTGAAGCATGTGTGAGGACTTCATTCTCTGTGTTGTTGTTATTGTTGGTAATATTTATTCTTTTGCGTTTGTTCATTCACCAGCTGATGGGCATTTGGGTCACTTTCACTTGTTGACTATGATGAATCATGGTGCCATAAATTTTCATGTGCAGGTTTTTGAGTGGACATATGTTTTATTTCTCTTCAGTGAAATTGCGTGGTCTTTCCATAACTCTATGTTCAACATTTGGAGGAACTGCCAGATGGTTTTCCAAAGCAACAACCATTTTATATTCTAACCGGCAATGTATGCAGCTTCCAATTTCTCTGCAATTACAGACAGTCTAGTGGACATGAAAGGGTATGTCATATGGTTTTGATTAATATTTTCTTAATATTTGAAAAATTTATGATGGTTTGTTAGCTATTTGTATATCTCGTTTGATTTTTTTTTTTTTTTTTCCTTTTGGAAACAGGGTTTCTCTCTCTATAGCACAGGCTGATCCTGAGCTAACTGTGTAGTCCAGGCTGGCCTTGGACTCACAGCAATTCTCCTGCCTCAGCTTCCTGGGATGTCCATTGATTTTTAGGGCCTCTTTACATGGCACGGAATTAGTCTTTTGTTAAGTGAGTTGCCGATGTTTTTCATTGATTGTTGTATATGCAGTGTGATCAAAGCATAGAGTGAATTATTTAAAAAATCATTACAGTAAAAGACACATCGTCATAAAGCCTCTTCACTTCAGACACACTTGTCAAGTCATTCTTGCTACTTTCTGAATCAGACCTTGAAGTCCTCTCTTGGGAGTTTCTTTACAAGGCGTTATCAAAACCTGGCAATGCTGCTGCCAACTGCTGCCCAATGAAAAGACAGGCTCGTTAAAATATGTATATATTTTTCTGTGTCCTCATGTACTTCATTCACCAGATCTGGCACCGTGCGAGTTCTGGCTCTTCCTAATCATCAAAACGACCATGAAAGGTAAGCATTTTGAGTCAGGTGAGGACATCAGGCAGCCACTACACCACAGAACTTCCAGAACTGCTTCAGAAAGTGGAAAGAATGACAAAGTGTCTTCACGATGAGGAATATTGTGAGTGGGATTAGCGGCAGTGTGGCATTTTACTATAATCAATTTTTTAATTTAAAATTCATTGTATTTTTGTCACACCTTGTATCCTTGATTTGATTTATGCTTCTTCTCCCCACATAAGAGTTTGTATTGGGGCTGGAGGAATAGCACAGCAGTTAGAGAGCTTGCCTAGCAAACACAGGCCCTGAGTTCAATTCCCCAGCACTACATAAGCTGGGCGCAGTAGTGCTTGCCTATAAACTGAGCATTCAGGAAGCTGAAGCAGGAGAATTGCTGGAGTTTGAGGCCATCCTGGGCTTCGTAGTGAGTTCAGGACCATCGTGGACTACAGAGTGAGATCCTGTCTCAAAAAAAAAAAAAAAAAAAAAAAAACTTTGTGTCATACTCAGGAAGACCTTTCTTACTCCAGAACTATTGAAAATGTCTCTTCCATGTTTCCTCCTGGTAATTCTTTATTTTTTTTTCTTCCAGTCTCATCTTCTATCCCTCAGAATATATTATTTTGATTTAAAGGGCAGAGGAGTAGAGTCCAAATTTTTTTCTTCCAGGAATCTAGTTGGCCCAGTACTACAAAAAAAAAAATCTAGTTGTTCAAATTCCATTTAAATAATCACCACTAACTTACCCATTTTTATTTACTAAATTAATGCTTGTATTTGGGTGTGTTTCTGGACTTTCTGTTCTTTCCAAGTTATTCATTTATCCGTGATGGATGCAATAAATATTGCATGTGCATTTATTTAGAAATTTCAAATACACAGAAAAGTGGAGAAAATGGTGCAAGGAGCTTTTATATGCCGTAACTGGGTTTCAGTAATCAACTTGCTTTGAAGTAAAAGAGACCTGGGAGAAAGTAAGAAGATAGACTTTGAGAGAAAAGGGTGGGGAGGGGTTGGGAAAGGGAATGGGAAATAAAAATGACCAGCACACAATATCAAACACACCAATTTCTCACATTATTATTACGTAATACATGTTACTAAAAGAATTTTTTGAAAATCAACTTGCTTCCATTTTTTTTTTTTTTTTGTACTGGAGATTGAACTCAAGGCTTTTATACTGAACTACATCTCAGGTCCTTTTTATTTTTTATCTTGAGGCAGGGATAAGTTGTTAAATTGTTAAATTGCCCAGGCTGGGCTTGAACTTGCAATCCTCCTGCCTCAGCCTCTCAGAGTACTGGGATTATAGGCCTGTACCGCCACTATTATGATGAGAATTGAACCCAATGTTTCACAAATACTAAGCACATGGTCTACCGCTGAGCTATAGCCTCAGAATTTAAATAATAATAATAATAATCATTTCACCTGTAATCACTTCACATTAAAGTGTTTTATTAAAATATGATCATGGGCTAGGGGCATAGCTCAGAGGTAAATTATTTGCCTACCAAATGCAATTCCCCAGCACCACATAAACCAGGCCTGGTGGTGCACACCTATAATCCCAGCACTCAGGAGGCTGAGACAGGAGGACTGCCATGAGTTCCAGGCCAGCCTGGGCTCCATAGTGAGTGCAAGACCACCCTGGAATATTGAGCGAGATGTTGTCTCAAAAAAAATAAATAAATAAAATTAAATGTGATCATGATGCCTCTAAAACAACTATAGTAAGAAAAATGATGGCCTCACAAAGAAATCCATGTCCTAATCCCCAAATCTGTGAATGGTACCTCATCTGACAATAAAGGCTTCCACAAGGTCATTATAGTGTGGCAATTTGTTATATTAGCAATAGGAAACTAATTCAATTAACAAAATTACACAGACCGTGTTACCAGAACTGAGACATAAGATTTGCACATCGTTATGGGATATGGTTAATTCAATGTGCATACAATGTGTAATG
The DNA here is from genome assembly GCA_004027205.1 of Ctenodactylus gundi. Taxonomy (NCBI): domain Eukaryota; kingdom Metazoa; phylum Chordata; class Mammalia; order Rodentia; family Ctenodactylidae; genus Ctenodactylus; species Ctenodactylus gundi. The sequence goes on from PVKB01005169.1 coordinate 78,377, forward strand.
ATCAAGTCAGACTGACAAATGTTTCCACCTCGCCAAACACTACTGATTTTTATGTGCTGAGAATTTCATACTTTCCTTTTCTAGTCCTTTAAAACCTATTACAGATCATCATAATCAAAGTTAACCTACTGTTCTATACATAACCAGAACTAATTTACTCCTCTCTGACTATGTATTCTGGTGTCCCTTATTGAACTTTTTCTATCTCCCTTCCCTTCTTGATCTCTACTGGCCACTATTCCATTCCGGGTTTTTTGTTTGTTTTGTTTTGTTTTTGAGACAGGGTCTCACTCTGTAGCCCAGGATGGTCCTGAACTCACTATGGAGCCCAGGCTGGCCTTGAACTCATGGCAATCCCCCTGTCTCAATCTCCCGAGTGCTGGGATTATAGGTATATGCCACCACTTCCGGTTTATGTGGTGCAGTGGAATCAAACTCAGGTATTCAGCTCTTACTAGGCTACTGCTTTAACCACTGAGCCATTCCGTCCAGCCCCTTTGGTTGTGTTTTGTTTTGTTTGTGTAGTACTAGAGATTGAGCCCAGGGCCTTTACGCTGAGCTATATCTCTAGCCCATTTCAATTTCAATTTTGAGACAAGATCTTGCTTAGTTGCCCAGGCGGGGCTCAAATTTGTGATCTTCCTGCCTCAGCCTCTCAGAGTGCTGGGATCACAGGCCTGTGCCACCTGACCTGGTTTATCCTTTCATTTTTTGGCATCTTGGTTGACTCTATATCTTGGCTATTGTGAATCAAGCTGTACTTACTAAACATGAGAGTGCGAGAATCTCTTTGGTCCAATGATTTCATCTTCTGGATATGTACCCAGGAGTAGGACTGCCGGACCATATGGTAGATCTATTTTTAGTTTTTAAAGGAATCTCCATACCGTTTTCCATATGGCTATACTAATTTGCATTTCTACCAACAGCGGATAGGTGTTCTCATTTGTCTACATCCTCGCCAATTTTTTTTTTGTCTTCTTTGATGATAGTGATTCTAACTGAGAAGAAGTACAGACAATATCTCATTGTGATTTTTATTTGCATTTTCCTGAAGATTAGTGATTTGGGGCAACTTTTTTCCACATACTTGGTAAGTACTTCACGTCTTCTTTTAAGGATTCTTCTTTCAGATCTTCAGCCCATTTTCAATTTTTTTTTATTTGGTTTTCGGCTTTTTTGTGCCACTCTGGGTAGAACTCAGAGTCTTTCCCCTAAACCACGTTCCCAACCTCTTTTTATTATTTGCAGCAGGGTCTCTCGAAGTCACTAAGTAGTCCAAGTTGGGTTCCAACTTGCAATCCTGCCTCAGCCTCCTTGAGTACTATGATTACAGGCCTGAACCTCCAGGCTCAGCTTGGATTCTTTGATGTTTGATGTTAAGCTTTCTCACTCATAGACAGTGCAGTTATAAATCCCTTGTCAAATGAATAATTTGTAAATAATTTCTCCCATTCTACCTCTATTGTGCAGGTGCTTTTTAGTTTGATGCAAACCTATTTGGCTATTTTTACTTTTCTTATCTGTACCTTTGAGGTTCAATCTAAAAAAAGTCTATGCCTACACCAAAATATTTTGAAGTGTTTTCCCTGTGTTTTCTTGTAGTATAAAATGTCTTATCTGTTCACCAATTGTATTATTTTAAATATACCATAATATTTATAGGGGCAGCAAAATTTTTATTAGCCAATTTAAAATAAATAAGTAAATAAATACAAGCAGTCTAGCAGCTCACAAGTCACTCCCTAGTGACCTAGGTTTCCTGGGTTTCTAGGCCTGCTGTGAAATGTGAGAGGGTTGGGTTGGATGAGAAATTATCCTGGGGTGGGGGTGGGGATCCAGGTCTGGGCATTCTTGGATCTAGGAATACCCTGAAATTGTATGTAAAAGAAAGTTTCTCAGCCTGTCTGGGCCTCAGAATGTCCTACAGATACCAGCCTTTGGAGTCGGTGACCTTTTTAAATGCAGGACTCTGGAATTTCCAGCTAAGGCCCATATCCAAGGATCAATTCAGAGAATTAACAGTCAAGAAATAAAAAAAGAAAATATTGCAAGCTTAGTCTAAGCATATTACAAGAAAACCCTTTCCTTGAGACACAGCAGGTGAATTCGGTCACCATCACGATTCACCTTCTTCTATGAGCAGAGGCAATGAATTGGGTGCCAGGCCAGCAGATTGCCAGACTGAGAAATGAAATATAGGACACTCAGTAAAACTTGAATTTCAGATCAATAATGATTCATTTTGTACTATAAGTATGTCCCAAACAACATTAGGGACACAATTACACAATTGTACATAATGACCTTTCAGTCCATGATGGACTGACTATGCAATGATAGTCCTGTAAGATTATATCATTCTGTGATTTTGGGACTCCCTCAGCTTGTGTAAGCAGCATATGATGTTCACACAAAAATGACACATTTCTCAAAAGTGCCCCTGGCATTAGGCAATGTATGTGTGCCCATGCCACAAAAGGATTCATTGCTTATCTGAAACCAAATTTAACTGGGAAACCATGTTTTATCTGAATCTACCAGAAGACCCATAAAACATCAGCTCCCAGAATCCAGTGCCAGCCCCAAGAATATAATCAGCATTGACAGAGAAGGGAGAAGAGGGGCGTGTTAAGGAATGAAGAAGATAAGAAAGAAGAGAGGAGATTTGAAAATGACCTTAGAAGGTACTGACGCTGGAAGGAGCAGGTGACTTCTAATCTAATCATCTCCGGTCACCATAGAAACCAGCTGTAAAAGCTGGTAAACCAATATCCGCAGATCCTCTGCTGTGTAGACCATCCACACTTCCCTCCCCCACAACCTATCCTTATTGAATCTGGTTTCTTTGTCTCAGTTTTTCTTCCTAGGACCTAACCCAGTCCTTTCCTCCTAAACCTCCTAAATCCCATGTTCAGCCACAGCCTCAGATGGCTGCCCTCCAATACCTCCCTGTAGGGACAGAAGAGCACAGGACACACAGGTCCTGCGCAGAAAGAGTTTATATTCTAATCAGGGACCAGGACATGCAGGAGGAAAGTATGTCCAGGGATAGGCAGCAAAAACTTGTTTAAAAAAGAAATCAAATCAAACCTGACCTGGCTTCTCTGCACATAAATCTCTTTCTTTCTCGGGCTAAAGTAATTTTTACCTAATCTAGAATGTGAATATATTAATTGGGAAAAATGTTCAAGCTTTCAGACAAGCTGGGTTAGCAGGCAGCAAATTTTGAATGTAAAAGCAAAGTCTGCAGTACACATTTTGTTTGGCTCTAGAAATTAGTAGCAAGCAAATTTGTTCAAAATGTCCCAACAACAGGAGAAAGGGCCAGAACATTGGATTAATTAAGCTCATGCAAAGCCTGAGAAGTGCTGTGACACGCTGCCTGAGGTCTCCATGCCTCCTGCTGGATAGGCCCTGTTCTCACAATAGTAGTACAAATTCTCCCTGGGGTCAGGTGTGGCACATCTGTGTCTATCTTTCTATCTGCCAAGCAAACTATAAATATTGTCCCCATTTTATAAACAGGAAAGTGGTACTCTAAGTGATTAAGCAATCAAACCCAATCACTGTGTTTTACCTGGCAGACCCAAGGGCCACCCCCTTTCCTAGTCTAGGACAATCTGCACAAGTGTCATTCCATGGCTGAAGATTGTTAGGAGCTGATAAACAAAAATTACAGGAGGTCATTTGTTTTTAACCTAGCTCTTGCACTAGGCTCCAGCAAACCAGGCCTAACCAAAAAAGTGTCACTCATACTAAATGTCGCATAATTAAAGTTTTAAGGAGGAAGATACTGAGTTGTGGGAAAAGTCACGGTGTCTTTTGTCTATGTTTCTCAAGGATCATTTATGTATACAAAAAACGAAGATCAATCAAAGATACATTGCCCATTTTGTTTGATAACCTTTTGCCATCTCTCAGTGAGCTTCATAAATCCTGGTTTATAGAAGGACCTGTCTTTATCAGTGAAAAACTGAACAAGGTTCTAATTTACAACCTCGTCTGCATTCAATGTTATATCACACAAGGAGAGAAAAGAGAAGAGAGCAAAACAGGGGAATTGTGTCTGCCAAGGTCAAGTGCATGTGCTGGATGTGGCAACGTCTCCCATCCAAGCTCCAATAAGATTTGACAGGTGATCAAACTTGTGTGTGGTTGAGCACTGCTGTGATGGAACACAACTTCTTTGATGATTAAGGAGCTTTGGATGTTTCTGGATGATGGACTCGTTCAAACTGTCCAATTGCCAGTGCTACACGTTAGAACTGATTATTTGGTTCCTTGATAGGATCTCGAAAAACATGACACCCTTACAAATCCTACCCTACTGAGAACATAGCTCTCCTCTGGTGAGTGTCTACTTTTAATGTTGTTTGAGGCGAGTCATCACATAGGGACCACATTGCGCCACATGGTTGTAAGCAATCTACTTCTCATCAGCAGATATCAGTCACTTCAAAAAAGGGTCATTTTCCTCACATTTAATGAGTATATCCCAGATGTTTATTTGCACTGTCGGATGAACTTCGAGTTCATGAGGAACCCAGATGAGCTTGCTCACATATTCCAGCTTCTTCGGGTGGTTGTGAACGTTTCAATGATGGATGCTCAATGTTTCTGCAATCTCTCATGTTGTGTAACGTGAGTTTGACTCACCAATGCCTTTGTCAACTTCAGTGGCCCTCCTGATTAGGAGTGTCATTGAGATCAAAATGACCAGCACAGAATTTCATGAGCCATCTTCGACACTGACATTCGTATAAAGTATTGTCAACATAAACTCTACACATATTCTCACAAGCTTGATGTGCATTCTTCCCTGTACAAAAAGACAATGTTAAAATATGGAAAAATGCATAGTTTGGTGTTCCATCTTCAACTTGTAAAATCTCCAAAACTCAACCAAATTGCTCAATTTTTTTGGAATGAAGCTAGAACTGTCAGCTGTCAAATGACATAGAAATAACACATATGTGATTGACTCTAATACCTCCAAAAATGAACTAGTGCTACCTGTTCATTAGATCCCAAATATATCCCAAAACACCAAAACAGAGCCTTTTTTTTTTTTAGAAAAGGGAGATTCCACTTCATGTAAATCAACAAAGTGAGTCTCCTCTGCTTTAACTTTCACAAAAAAAAAAAAAAAAAAAAAAACAACTAAAACATTCTCAAGACAACCGGTTTTGTTTGGTTTTGTTTTGTTGAGTTTGTTTGTTTCTTTCTTTCTTCTTGGGCTGGAGGCATAGCTCAGCAGTTAGAGTGTTTGCCTCACACGTGCAAGGCTGTGGGTTCTATTGCCTCGCACTACATAAAAATTAGCTAAAGACTGTAATTTTAGTACTCAGAAGGCTGAGGAGGAATGTTAAGTTCAAAGCCCACCAAGTCTACATGGTGAGTTCAGGACCAAGCCTGGACTACAGAGTGAGACTCTGCTCAAAAATAAATAAGTAAATTAATTCTTTTTTTCCCACCCTCCAAAGGCAGGTATTTGCTTTTTGTTTGTTTGCTTATTTGTTTTTTGAGACAGGGTCTCTCTTTGTAGCCTAAGCTATCCTTAATTCACTGTGGAGCCCAGACTGGCCTGGACTCATGGCATTCCTCCTGCCTCAGCCTCTCAAATACTGGAATTACAGGTGTGCGCCACTGAGCCTGGTTTTATGTGGCTCAGGGCCTTCGGCTTGCAACGCAAGTGCTTTACCTGATGTGCCATTCCTCCAGCCCCAAAGGCACAGTTTTGCCACAGACCTATGTTATAGGGTAGATACTACTCCTATTCATAAATCCCAAACAAAAGTTAACTAGCATCACTGGGCATGGTGGTTCAGCCTGTAATCCCAGCACTCTCGGAGGCTGAGGCAGGGGAATCACAAAAGAGTAATTTTGCAACTTAGGGAAACTGTCTCAAATTTTCAAAAAGTAAAAATTAAAAGGATATAACTCAATGGTAGAGCAACTCTGGATTCACAAACCAGTACAAAAGATAGAAAAAATAAAACTCAGTCAGATTCCTAACTAAATTTGTTGTAATCTTGTTTTTTGACTAGGTACACGACAAGGTACCTAAGGAAGTTCCCTTCTTCGCTCATTCCCTCATTCACACTAGAGGTTTCTGGGATGGACCTGGATTTGACTGATCCCTGGCAAATAAAAGAAGAAAGAAAGAAACAGTGTTGGAGCTGGCTCACATATAGGTTACTTAGCTCAGTGTATCGGGGCTTCAGGGCCTGGAGGAATGGCACAGTGGTTAAAGCACTTGCCTAGCTAGCGGAAAGCCCTGGGTCTGATTCCCCAGCACTACATAAAGCCGGGCGTGATGGCACATGCCTATAATCCCAGCACTGAGGGAGTTGTGGCAAGAGAATGCTGTGAGTCCGAAGCTATCCTGGGCTACATAGTGAGTTCAGGACCCAACTGAGTTAGAGAGTAAAACCCTGTCTCAAAAAAAAAAAAAAAAAAGTTTCTAAAGGTACAAGGTAAATTTGTATCTGATGTACAGATTGAGGTTTATTTGTGAATTTCACCAGAGAGTAAAGCCTGAAGAATTCTGTAAAACCTTTGTACTCATCCTGATTTCTCTTTTCCTCAGAACTCCTGTCTCCTGAGGCACTGGTGCCTCCCTGTGGTCTAAATTGTGATTGCTATCAATAATGTTCACCTCTGAAGCCCATTCTAACTGGATAGCAGAAGCGTGGGGCCTTGCAATAGTTCATTCCGTGGAGTAAGAGCTGACCAGCCACTCCATGGTGTCCGTGTGGTTGTGTATGCCCAAACTGACTCCCCCTTCTCCACTAAGCAATCCTGCTTCCCCTTCAGGTCCCGGATCAAATCTTCCCTGAATTCCAATGTCACAGGGATAAAAACCTTGCTGCGTGGATTAAACCACCTGATGAGCACTTACTAAAAGAAGTTATAATTATAAATGGGTATCTTTGGATGCTCAGAAATATCTTACAAGGACCTGGAGCCATTCTCAAGAACAGAACTACCAAAAAGTTAGACCTCAGTCTCTCAGACTCTGTGGAAGAAGGATCCTAACTTTGATACAGCTATCCTGGTCTTGTTTGCACTAACCAACCCTTTGTACTCCAGCTGTTCTGTGTCCACCCACCTTGCTTCCCCTTAGATGTTTGCCTTTAGTTGGCTTTAAAAGTGACTAAATCTGAAGATACAGAAAAAAAGAACTTTTGGCTAATCACCCCAATAAAGGGCTCTGCTAGACCCAGAGAAGAGGCATCAAGATATGGCCACTGCAGCCCATTCTAGGGGTGGGAAGCTGAACTAATAAGGGGTAATTTGAGTGGTAAAGTGAGTCAGACGCAGAAGATTAAATATGCTAAATATCGTATGGTTTCTCTGGTTTGGGAAACCCAGAACACAGGCATTCTATAGAGCCAAATGGGTGTGATAGTGGGAGTTGGTGGGGGGGGGGAGCGGTGTGGGAGGGCCAAAAATGGGAGGGAAAGAGATCATAATATTGATGCGATATGTATGTGTACAAAACAGTCAAGTTCATTGCAAACATTATGCATTGCATATATTAATAAAAATGGTGAGGAAAAAAAATCACTAATTCTGGAGGTCACGTAGTTGAGCTATGTATCGTTAGTCCCCACCATCTGCTGCAAATAACCCCTCTGACGTTTGAGACCCAATGATAATGGTTGCCTAGGTTATTTTTCAGGGACTCAAAGACTGTTTTAAACCATAACTCTTCACTTGGGGTCACATAAGAGTCCATCAGGTGACATCCTGAGGTCAGAAGGCCTAAAATTCCTCCCTCAGTTCAGGCCAACGACATCATTTCTGAACATGCATCTGAGCAAAAAGTCATCATCGATTTGGATTTTACACGTGCCGACCACTGATATCGTCACCTCCAATCATCTTTCCACATGCCCACGCCACTCCCTTCTTCATCCCGTAAATATTCCCAAACTCTTAACTTTAGGAGGGCAGATTTGAAACCTGGGGTTCCTGCCTCCACCCTTTGCCATTTTGTAGATAAACTCTCTCTTGAAAAAGTCATTGTTTCGGTGATTCTTCCATGCAGGGGATAAAACAGGCTTGAATGCATTAATAAGACTGCTCTAGAAACTAAGTCAATTCACAGAGGTCAAGCTACTAGCCACAGTCCTGACACAGATTGGCACCTGATTCAAAGTTGTCACCATCATACCCTTGGCTCCCTGTCCCCTTGAAAATCCATCCCTTCCCCCACTCCCTCTGCTTTTTATTTCACATGTCTACATGGTTAATAGCACACTTAGCCCTCCCTTCAACTGAATCCCAAACTCTTGGAAGGCAGCAACCTTGTGTTGGTACGCTCTTTGGAGCTCTGTTCCTACCTATCAGCCTTACATTTAGTGGGCTCCGTATGTATTTGTTGATAAATTCTACTATGTCCTGGGCTTCAGAGACAGCTGTTGATGAATAGCTAGAACATCATGATCATTAAAATTCATTTTATGAATTGGTTGTAGAGTGAGACTATGCCTTAGTGACATCATGTCGGATTGGTGACACCAATATCATTTATATTGTTTACTTTGAGATGGTGCCATTGGCCTGAACATGGACACATGGGGAAAATGGCCCAGAGCTCAAGTGAGTGAGTCATTGTAGTCTTTAGGAATTGCTTTCCATCGGGAGGGGACTGTCTCAGTTTGCCCCCCAGACAGCTGTGTTTCATTCGTTCTGCCACCTCGGTGTCTCAGATATTTTTGTATATATGAATGGATACTTTTGCAATCACACAAAACTCAGGGTGTTGTTGGGGACAAGAACCCCAGAAGAAACATTAGGGTTTCTTAGCTCTCTGCTGAAGAGAGCAGGTCCCAGTGAAGGAAAATTCTAGAACAATCTGCAGGTCCCAGGCTCCTCACTCACTCATGCCTCTGAGGTATTGAACATTCTATCCCCTCCTGCAGGAAAGCCTGTCCCTGCGACATCTTGCACTCCAGCCAGGTCCCCCTTCATAATGCCCTCTCTAGCAGATCCTTCAATAAACAGGTTTACTGCAGTCCTTTCAGACTTTCACTGAGTCTACACTAGCCATGTTCAAAAGTTCAAGGAGGGGCTAAGGAACAGCACAGTAGTCACAGTGCTTCTTCCCTGGTAAATGCCCGAGATTGATTGCCCAGCACCACCTAAACTGGGCATGCTGCCGCACACCTGTAATGCCAGCACTTGGGAGGCTAAGGCAGGAGGATTGCCATGTATTTGAGGCAGGCTGAGCCAGGAGGATTGCCTATGTTTGAGGCCAGCTTGGGCCACACATCAAATTCAAAACCAGCCCAGACTACAGAGGAAAACCCTATCTCTAAATGGTTCAAGGGAGGCTACAGAGGAATACCCTGTCTCAAAATAGTTAAGGAAGGTCATCCTGTTGGTGCGAGTATGTTATCCCTGCACTCTGGGAGGCTGAGGCAGGATGGCAAATTCAAGTGCAAGATGGGCAACCGAGTGAGACCCCATGTCAAAATTCAAACAAAAAAAAAATTAAAGAAAGTGTTGGGGCTGGGGAATGTAGCTCAGCATGAAGAACCCTGGGGTTGATCCCCAGTACAAAAAAAAAAAAAAAAAAAAAAAATTTAAGGAAGTCCCAGAGTCCCAGCAGGAAGTGGCAGACAAGCCCGACTCTGTCTCTCCAGTAGCCAGGTCGATATTAATGACAGAAATGGGCTTCCCAGGTCAAAGCAGTCTCCCAAGGGTTTGTGCCCCTGGCTTGACGCAGTATGGAAGGCAGCCTAGAGCACTGGGAAAGAGGTGCACCTGAGTGCTAAGAATGGGATTTTAAAGATCAGGAATCCTCTGCAAACAAACCGAGGAACCGGCCAGATGCCTGAAAGTCTCCTGGAGTTCCCGGGGACGCTGGAGAAACGAGAATCCCGCTTCGGACGTTCCTACTTCGCAGCTGGTCTTATATTCTCTCAACATAGTCTATAAAACGCGCTAATACCCAAGACGCATCCTCAGTGCATCGCCCCAAGAGTCCCTTTCACCAACGGGAGACCAGAGCCTTGGGCATTGCTCGGTAGTACAGAGCGTTGTTCCCAGCACCGGGGGTCGGGGAGAGGACTGGGGATCCAAGGAAACCCAGGCTGGGACGCGACACCCGGCGCACACCAGTTTCCCTGAGGCCAAACCGCCCGGCGCGGGCACGGAGACTCCAGCGTGCTCCCGGAGGCGGGGCGAGAGGCGCGGGGCGGAGCCGGGGCAGGTCACGTGGCGTCCGGCCCGGAAGCGCTCTAGCTGGAGACCCGGAGACCCCCCGGGTGACCGGTGCAGAGGGCGGGGAGTCCTGGCGCGCTGTCGCGATCGCCACCATGGCCTGGACCAAGTACCAGCTCTTCCTGGCCGGGCTTATGCTGGTCACCGGCTCCATCAACACGCTCTCGGCAAAGTGAGTCTGGGCTGGGCCTGGAGGGGCCCCTGCTGGGACCGCGGGCCCCTCCAGGGTGCGGCTCCCGCACCCCGTCCCCATGCTCCCCACTTAGGCTGTGCTTTCTGGCGTCGCTAGCTCCCCCACTTGTCCCGGTCGCCTCCTGCTGCTTATGGACCGCCCAAGGGGTACGAGGCCCGGGGAAATGTGGCGCCGGGTCGTGTCCTGGGGGGGCTCAGCTTCGGCTTTGAGTCGTAGAACTCTGCCTTCGCGCCTCATTTCCCCATCTTTGACTTAGAGTAGCTCCTCTCATCGGTCCTTCTTTTCGAGCCCGAGCCACGTCCTCCGGGAGCTGCACGCAAGCGGAGAAGGCTCCGGGACCGGGGCGCGCCAGCTGCGCTGGTGACCGTGCCGGCCCAGTGACCAATGAGCGTGTAGGGCAGAGGCAGCAGACGAGTGTGTCCAGGGGCCGCGTGTGGAGGAGGCTGAGTGCCGCGCCCTGACCCTTTTCGGTGGGGCTCTGCGGGAGACGTAGGCCGGGGGCAGAAGGGCCAGATCACGGTGACTAGTAATCTGCCCCATGCCTTGACTGGAGTATGTCCCATGCTGAGGGGAGCTTCCATCTCGGAGGCGACATGTGAAAGTGACATGATGGGAAAAAAGAAAGAAGCAGTGTGATTAGAAGCGTCCTTCACCCAATAGGAAAGGCGGGGGTGGGGGGGGCAGTTAAGCTGTGGTGCCTGTGGGGAGGGGGGTGCGATCGTGAAGACTATCTCCAAGAGGTCAGGCCTGAGGACGCTGGGAAGTTAATGAGGCTGAGGGATTGGGATTTGCTTCCTCAGTGGCACAGGCAAGAAGGCGGTTCCTTCTTTTGACTGTCGGTCGTTAGCTGCTTTCTCTGCCCCGGCCTCGGGGCACAGCCTCGTCCCATTCTGTTCACCGTGGAGGCCCATACTCAGAGCCTGGTCTTCATCTGAACTGGTTCTAAGGTGTACGTGGAGCACAGAGCACGGTGCACAGTGGTCCTCTCCCGTGCAGGTCAGAGCCAGGGAGATGAGTGTAATGACTCCAGTGGAAGCTTTCCCACCCTTTGGGCTGTGCGCCTGGATTTTCTTTGAGGCTGCATACTTTGAGAAACCTCTGGAGGTGTAGCTCAGGGTAGAACACTTGCCTCGTATGCCCAAGGCCCTGCATTCCATCTCCAGCACCTGTAGCTCAACAAGGGAGGAAGAGACTGTGAACCTTCGGAGGGGCGTGGTCATTTCATATTCCTTTTTGAAGCGTTTGTGTTTAGCACACTCTGTCAGTGATGTGGAAGGTGCTTCAGATGAGAGGTTGGAAGAGAGGCATTCGATTCACCAGACACGTATGAGATATCTACAGTGTAAGGAGGAAGGTGAGGGGCTGGAGGAATGGCACAGCGGTTAAAGCACTTGCCTTGCAAGTGCAAGGCCCCGAGTCCCGTTCCCCAGCACCACATTCAGCTGGGCGTGGTAGCACACGCCTGTAATCCCAGCACTCCCAGCACTCGGGAAGCTGAAGCAGGTGGATTGTCCTGAGTCCAAGGCCAGTGTGGGCTACACCAGTGAGTTCAGAACCAACCTGGACTACAGAGCAAGACCCTGTCTAAAGAAAAGAAAAGAGAAAAAGGTGAAAAGGTCTGTTTTGTGATGTTTACAGTCTCGGGTAGAGGAGACCAATTATGTGCACATATGGTGGTCAGTGTCCTTCCCCTAAAGGTTTGTGGCGCTCCACCTGTTTCTCCTGTTCACTTCTTATCAGCTGTGTCCTGTGGATAGTTGCTGGCCTTCTGTCCCCAGAGATTACTCCTTGTGTTAAGACCTTAGCTCTGAAGGACCCCGCTGAGGGCTCCCATCTCAGTGAGGACTGAACACAACAGAACAAGTCTCCATCCAGCCCAGGCCTTATTCAAGTACTCAGAATTTCTCTAAACCTTCCAGTAGCTATAAAGAGGTGTAAGTCTGCTGCCTTTAAGAAGAATCTAAATAACTGTTTACTGCTGGGATGAACTGCACTGACTCAAGTCCTTGCTTAAACTGCTCCAAACCAGTCAGTTAGGAAACCAGGGATCCTAAGTCCTAGGAGGCGTCACCCTGGGAGTCTTCCTGAGAGACAAATGAAGCTCCCAGATGAGGTGCCCAACCTTTGGTCTTACCCCTCCTTCTCTCTTGGTGTGGACCTCTCCGGAGCCTCCTGCCCTGAGACCCACCTCAGAGTTGGATCCGTACTTCAGCATTCTCAGAGAGTAGCCATAAGTCAACCAGAGCTGCAGTCCCTAAGGAAAATCTAAATGGCCATTTACTACTCGGATAAACTACGCTGACTCAGCTCCTTCCTTTAAAAAGCACCAAACCAGTCAGGTAGGAAGCCAGAGGATCCAGGCTGTTTAAAATTGTTTAGCATTTTAAGAGCATTTAGGAGGTTGTTTTGTTTTGTTTTGTAACCCAGACTAGCCTTGGACTCAGGACAATCCTCCTGCTTCAGCCCCCCCACCCCCCACAAAAAAAAATGCTGGGATTACAGGTGTGTACCGCCATGCCCAGCTTTATGTGGTACTGAGAAATCGAATTCAGGGCCTTGAGCTTGCTAGGCAAGCGCTTTAACCGCTGTGCCATTCCTCCTGCCCTAGAAACAAATTACCCAGTCTCACCCACACACTTTACAGGGGAGGCCCCAAGAGAAAGTTCTTTCCGTGACTCAGCTGTTTGGTGACAGCGTGGGAGCTACCACCTCGTCCTCAGGACTGCAGTCCCCCCAGAGTCCCAAGCCCTCCTTGGGCTTTTCTCATCTCCCCAGACAAGCACAACAAGTCTGTGTCTGAGGAAAGTGTAATCCGGGGAATCCTTCCATCTTGTTACTTGTGTTTCCCCTGGAGCCAGAGGCCAGTGGAGGTTCCCAGTGAGAGCCTCAGGCAGCTCTTACAGCAAGTTGGCCTGTAACAGAAGCATGGTGCTCAGCTTGGCTTCTCGGGAAGACTCAGCCCAGTGGCCGAGGAAGTCCATGTGGACACATGCCTCTGTGGTGCTGGGACCTCAGGTCAGCTCTCCTGTGTCCACTCAGCAGATTTTGAAAGGCTTCAGGGAGCTGTCACATGTTAGTCAGGCTTGCCCTTTGACCCTCCCTGATTTGGCTAAAGTCCTGGCCCTGGGAATTAGCTGCTTCTCCTTTCTCTGGCTGTTTCTCACCACTTCGCCAGCGCCTTCTGTTGGTCATCTCCAGGAAATCAACCATTTCTGTGCCTGAGCTAGTCAGTGCCCGTGCAGGATGGTGCCCATTTCAGGCCTCATTCTGAACACTTCTCAGATTCTACATCAGAAGAGCCAGGGTCAAGCAGATACTCTACTCCATGGAGATGAGAGGCTCAGCCCCCTCCCAAGCTTCTGCAGGTTGTAGGGTCCACCCAGCCAGGACAGGCACTTGTGCCTGATTATCCTTCATCCCTGGGCCAACAACCCTGCCTGACGCCACCAGGCCTCTATTAGAGAAGGCTCTGCCTGTCCTTTCTGTGCCAGCTCGGAAACTTGTGCACGTGCCACTTATCCTTACTTTTGAGTTCCATGAGTTGGCTTGGGATAGTCGCTTCAAAGAGATCGCAGGGCCAGCTTGGGAAGCCCTAAATCAGGAGGGCAGTGCAGGAAAGTAAAAGGAACATGAAACTTTGAAACTATAGAGGGAGATGAGTCACTTGGCCTCTTTGAGCCTCAGGCTCGTCATCTGTAAAATAGACATTAAAATCCCTGCCCTACCTTCTTCCCTGGCAGTGTGGGAAGGTTCTTTCACCTCCAGAGCTACGTAGGCTCATAGTCTTACATTTTCTCCTAAGTCCAGCCCTTCTGTAGATCCCTGGGCAGGAGAAGGACACTCACTCACTGGATGTGACAAGCTGGAGACACAAGAGGAAATGGCAGAGATTCTGTGTGGGAATGGCCATGGAGCTGACTGGCCTGAGCCAGCCACATCAGCCACTTCCTCCATCTCTGCCACATGTCCGTACACGCCACTCAGTGTTGAACTGCTGGTGAACAGGGCCTGGCAGAAGTGACTCATCACCAGGCAGAGGCAGCCCACTCCCCATCCTGCCTGCTCACACTCAGGGAGTCCCAGAAGGAGCTGGGATCTGGCCTCTGCCTGCAGAGGGTGCTTCCTCATGGACCTCAGTGTGACCCCAGAGTATGGTGTCCATGGTGGATGGAGGCCCAGCTGCATGGCCGACTCTGTCACCCTGGCAAGGAGCAGGCAGAGTCTGGAATAAGAAAGTCATAGAACTTTATAGTTCTGGAAAGGGAGTGCAGACCTGGAGGTGTCCATCCCAGGGCACTAGCTCTGTGTGTTCCATGCCTTCTCTGGCCCTCAGTTCCTTATCTATCAAATAAGGAGTTTTGTGAGATGATGGCAGAGTTCGTTCCGTTTCTGCACTTCGTGGCTCTGTGGGACTGAAGGGACACTGGCCTGCTTCCCTCCTGCTGTCTAGGCCTCAGCCAGCTGTGAAGGTTCTCAGGTGAGTGTCTCCTTCTCAGTCTGCAGAGACAGGCTGACCAAGGAAGCGTGCTGCTGACACCCAGTCACCCAGCTGTCAGGCTCTTAGATACAAAGAGATTGCATTTCCCCAGCGGGCAGCCTGCCAGCCCAGCCTGTCTGGGCAGAGGTACTCTGGAGAAAGCCAAGACAGCCAGGAGGAGGAGGAAGGAGCCCAGCTCAGCTCCAGCCTGTGCCCTGTGAAGTGCCCCACCTTGGAAGAGGACAGATTCCAGAGAAGTCTCCCCTCTGGCCCAGCTTATTCTACCATCAGGGGATACCTCAGACCATGGGCCGTGGAACTCAAGCCTCAGGGCTGCCCATTTACAGAGTGGGGCCTGGAAGTCCCCTTCATTCTGCAAAACCTGTTGTGCTTATGTTTAGTAAGTAAAGTGCCAGGAGCAGCAGTGTGGAAGAGCTGGGTGCTAAGCTGGCTTGCAGGCCACAGTAGTGAATGGACTGGAACGGGCTACCCGTTTGGGTTGTTACAAGGTGTGCAAGTGAGGGCCAGAGTGAGCCTCGGGTGGTGGCACCACTACTGCATCTGGGAGAATTTATTTTTGCATTGCTGGGGGTAAAACACAGAACCTTCATGCTGTACTACATCCCCAGCCCAATTTTCTCCCCAAATTGTTCTCTTTACTAATATTTGCAATACTTTGGACTTGAGCAGTTGGTACATACACGTATCACATCTTGCTGATTTTTACTTCCGTTCCCCTCCCTACCCTTTCCCCTCACCCCATTTCTCTCCCCCGCAAAAAAAATCTCTGTGTCACCTACTGTCACTCTTTTTTTCATTTTGCTCTTTTACTTATTTATACTGTGGGTTTCTCATATTAAAGAAACCAAGCAATATTTAACCTTCTGTGTCTGATTCATTGCACTAAGCATAATGGTCTCAAGATGCATCTGTTTTCCTATAAATGCCTCAAATTTATCTTTCTTTATGACAGAGTACTACTTCATTCTGTATATATACTGTATTTTCTTTGTTCATCTGCTTGCAGACTATAGGCTGCTTCCAAGGTGTAGCTGTTATGAGCAGTGCTGCTATAAACATAGGTATGCACTTATCACTGTTATATGATGTCTTTGATTCTTTCAGAAAGATACCCACAAAAGGTATAGCTGGGTCAAATGAAATACCTATTTGCAGGTTCATGTGTAATCTGCATTCTGCTTTCTGTAATGGTTGTATCAGTTTACAGTCCCACCAACAATTTATAAGGTTTTTTTTCCCCCAAAACCTCACCTCATTGGTTCTGAGGTTAAGATTTTTGCTTTGTTCTGTGGCACTGGCGAGTGAGCCCAGAGCCTTTGCACTGAACTACATACCCACTTTTCTTTTTGATTTGAAACAGGGTCTTGCTAAGTCACTGAGTTGCCCAGTCTGGCCTCAAACTTGCAGTCCTTCTGCCTCGGTCTCCTAGAGTGCAGGGATTATAGGCCTGTGCCAACAGAACTGATGCTTCCTGAGTTCTTGATAAAAAGCCATTCTTACTGATGTAAGATGGAATCTCAGTATTGTTTTGATTTATGTTTCTCTAACAGCTAAAGATGCTGAGTACTTTGTTACCAATTTATTGGCCATTTGTACTTAGTCATCTGGGAACCGTCTCTTCTTTTCAAGGGCCTACTTTTTGATTGGCTCTTTTATTCTTGGGAGTCTAATTTTTTTATTTCTTTGTATATCCTAGATATTAGCCCTTTATCTGAGGATTAGCTGGCAGAATTTTTCTCCGCTGAGTCAGTTCTCTCTTTATTCGGTTCATTGTGTCCTTTGCTATGCAGAAGCTTTTTAATTTGATATGATCCATAGTTGATTCTTGGTGTTATATCTTGTGCAATAATCATTCTGTTGAGAAAGTTCTTGACTGTGTGTATGACTTCAAGGGTTTTGCCTATTTTATCTTTCAGCGGGTTCAGTGTTTCTATTTTACCAACTGGGTCAATCCATTTTGATTTGGTTTTTGAATGTAGCGAGAGATATGGGTCTAAATTCATTCTGTATATGGATAACCAGTTTTCCCAGCACCATTTGTTAAAGAGGCTGTCTTCAGTGTATGTTTTTGGCCTCTTTGTTGAAGATCAGAAGGCTGAAGGTGCTTAGGGTTGTTGTCTCTCTGTCCTCAATTCTCCACCAAATCATGTGATTTTTTTTTTTAAATCACTGCTGCTTTGTAATATACCTTGATGTTCAGAATTATGATGACTCCCGCTCTGGTCCTGTTACTTAGGATTGCTTTGGCTCTTCTAGGTCTCTTCTGGTTCCATATAAATTTAGGATTTTTCTTTCTAATACTATGAAAAATGCTGTTCATAGAGTTGCATTGGATCTGAATATAAGGTTTGGTAGTATACCCAGCCCATTTTTTTGTTTTTGATTTTGAGACAGGGTCTTAGTAAGTCACTATGTTGCCCCAGGCTGAGCTCAAACTTGCTATCTTTCTACCTCACCCTCCTAGAGTGCTGGGATTATAGGCCTCTGCCATCCAGCTTGGCTTAGGGGAACTTGAACTGTCAGTCTGTGGTCTTGGTGTGGCACTAGCATGAGAAAGTGGTTTCTATACCTACTGTACACCCTCCCCCAACAAAATGCTTGCCATAGGCTTGCAGTTGGCTTTAGTGGACTTTGGTGACACCTCCCTTATCCATCCTGGAAGAACCCTGGCAGGTACCTCCTTGGACTTGCTCATGTTCTCAGGGTAGTTGGTTCTGCCCCTGCTACAGCTTGACCTTCTGTTCTTCCTCATGTCTTCCTGTCACTCATCTGCCACCTCTCGGCCTTCTCAAGTGGCTCTTTCAGCCAAAGCAGGCCTGAGATTGGAGCAGGCCTTCCTGAAGAAGCTGTCCATTTGGTCTGTGACCTCCATCCCCATCCCATTCCCTATTATAACTGGGGACCCAAGAGCCAGAACCAGCAACAGATCAGGCAGACGTGCCACCCAAGAGAAAGAGGGTTTCCGTTTTATACTGGGATCGTTCTTTGCCCTGGTGAGACTAGAACAAGGTATAGCTTGGTCCCCTGGTCCATGCAGAGCTCCAGGCTTCTCCACCTACTTGCCCTGTTTTTGTCCCTCATGCTAGGATGTGGTCAGGTCTCTGAGTCTCTGTGGTCATCCCTTCCAGTCTCTGCTTCCCTCACAGTTAACCAAAGCTCCACAGCCCCTAGCCAGCTCTCCCTACTGCTAAGGTCCTTATCACCTACTGCCCTCTCCAAACTCAGGGACACAGAGAAGCCAGAGATTCTTTGTGAAACCTGCACTGTAGTTGCTTGGCAT
The DNA here is from genome assembly GCA_004027205.1 of Ctenodactylus gundi. Lineage (NCBI taxonomy): Eukaryota > Metazoa > Chordata > Mammalia > Rodentia > Ctenodactylidae > Ctenodactylus > Ctenodactylus gundi. The sequence continues at coordinate 96,584 of PVKB01005169.1, forward strand.
AGCTAGTGACCCAAGATCTGTGACACCGTGGGCAGGCATAGGAAGCAGAAGGCTCTGCTACCCTTTGGGAACTCAGGTTGCTATAGGTAGGCCAGGAGTACGGGTCAATATACTGAAACATGGCTGCTCTGGAAAGACATTGCACAAAAAAGAATCCTGAATGTTGCACTTTTGAGCCATCTAACCATCACTGTCTATGTGCAGAGCACTGTGGTGGGAGCAGTTTGTGGTCCACCAGAAACAGCACCAGTTTTGCCATGGCAGGGCAGTCTACAACGTGGCTGTGTCGAGCAGTGTCAGCCGACTCAGGGTGTCCAACATGAGGAAGGAACCACGGTCTTGCTGGCCTCTGGGCCAGATCACATGCTTGCCTCTGGACCTAGGCCCACTGGAACAATTCTAGGAGCCAGGAGTCAGCAGACAGGAGAGCATAAAATGAGAAAATGTGGAGACTCGTTAGCACGAAGATGAAAGATTCCAGAGGTAGCAGAGTCTCCACATACCTGAAAGGCTTTTATGTGAAAGATCAGACTGGACTCCAGAGACGCAACAGCCCAGCGCAAACGAAATTCATGGTCTGGAGGAATAGCTCAGTGGTTAAAGTGCTTGCCGAGCAAGTGCACAGCCCTGAGTTTGACTCCCCAGCACCATATGAGCTGGGCGTGGTGTCACACACCTGTAATCCCAGCACTCAGGAGGCTGAGGCAGGAGGATTGCTGTAAGCTGGAGACCAGCTTGGGCTGCATAGTGAGTTCAGGACCAGCCTAAACTACCAAGAGACCCTGTCTCAAAAAAAAAAAAAAAAAAAAGGAATTTCAGGAAGGAAGCTTTTGTGGGCAGATGGCAAATGGCTTGGCTGCCCAAAGCCCCCTGCTGTGAAGGACTCCTGGCTTGGTGGGGAAGACTGCTGCTGTCATTTCTCACTATCAACTGTGGTATTCACTGGGACATAGCTCTACTTGCCTTTGCCCTCTGCCTTAGGGTCAGCAGCAGCAGGACCTTTGGAGCCATTCAGGCTCTGTGAAGATAATGAGGCGTCACCTACCAGGGCCCAGAGGCTCTTTTGGTTTTGTTTATTGTTTTGGTGGGGAGGCTTGCATGCTTGCTTTCTTGTTTTTTTGAGACAGAGTATCACTAGGTAGCTCAGGCGAGCCTCAAATTTTCCATCCTCCCCAGTGCTAGGATTCTAGGTATGACCAGACGCTCTGGACACTTCTTGTGGCTCAGTTCCTTTGACATCCTGCTTTTTAGCCTGTGGACCTCTATTTAAGAGTATTTTCTTAAAATGTGCAAATAAGAGACTAAGATTACAGAAGAAGCCAATTAAATTGAAATAAAGTGGTCAAGCATTAAAAAGCAAATTTTCAATGTAGTAATATGTATATATGTTTCTTAATACATTAAATTTCAAGTACTGGGTTTAATGACTGTAATTTTGATGAGTAATGAGTGTAAATGGTACTTTACCATGTATATGTGACTTTAATGTGACAGCGAGAGTATTCATGACTCTGTAAGGTACAGAGAGCCAAAGCGACTGCAGTCTTGTGTTCATAACTTGAGGAATTGCCACTTTAAACTTCTTGCTTCTGGAGGCAAAGGCTCCAGGATTGCCATGAGATCCAGGATTGCCTGTGCCACGTGATGAGTTCCAGACCAGCCTAGACTACAGAGTGAAACCCTGTCTCAAAAAAAAAAAAAAAAAAAAAGTAAATAAACTAACTGCTTGCTAGGAGACTGCCCCCCTCCAGAGAGGCACCCCCTGCTGGGGCTGAGCCTGAGTGTGGACCCATTGCACCAAGAAGAGAGGCCCTCCATAGACCACAGGTGGGTGGAGAGCCCTCTCTGGGCCTTGAGGTTCTGATCTTCCTCTTTCTGCTGCAGGTGGGCAGACAACTTCACAGCCGAGGGCTGCGGAGGGAGCAAGGAGCACAGTTTTCAGCACCCCTTCCTCCAGGTACCAGCCCTAGCCTTCCACCCAAGCTCAGATAGGCACCCCTGAGGCGTGCTGCTTCCAGCCTAGGGGTGGAGCTTCTCTGTTCCCTGGGGAGCTGTCTGCCTCTTACTCCTCCCCCAGAATGGAGCCATGTTCTGAGGGTGTTTCTCTCAGGGGCCAGGGGACACAGGCCTCTGCCAGTCAGGTCACGTGGGGAAGTGTCAGCCCATGCCTAAAGCCTGTTGTCTGTGCATGGGAGCTTGGAGCACCACAGGACATGGCAGTCCCCTTTAGTCACATTCTGGACTAGGGATCAGGAGTTTCAGACTGTAGTCCTAGTTTTGTCTGCCACTTTCTTTGTGGACTTCCAGGGATGCCAACCTCTCTCAGCCTCAGTTGCTTCATCTAGAACTTGAAGAGGAATTGATCTGATGAGTGTCTTTACCCAGGGGGCCTTGGAGCAGACTGAGGGAACTGTCTGGCCTCACACAGCAGCTCTGCTTTTGTTTGGCATGTCACAACTATATAAACTCTTTTTTGAAAAAAAGGTGACATTAAAAAGCAATACTGCTAAAGGTGATCCCAAGGTCCCTTTAGCACTGAGCCTGTGGTTCTTGTTCCTGCAGGCCGTGGGCATGTTCTTGGGAGAGTTCTCCTGCTTGGCCGCCTTCTACCTGCTCCGATGCAGAGCTGCAGGGCAGTCAGACTCCACTGTGGACCCCCAGCAGCCCTTCAATCCCCTTCTTTTCCTGCCTCCAGCCCTCTGTGACATGACGGGCACCAGCATCATGTACGTGGGTGAGTAGCCAGGCCAGGCAGTGGTCTGAAAAGGCCGCTGCTAAGACAGCCACCCTACCCTCACCCTCCCACTGTCCCACAGTCTTCACACACACACACACACACACACACACACACACACACACACACACACACACACACACGTGCACACACAGAAAGAACCAAGATTATTGGATACTTACTGTGTTCTCAGCTTGTCTCCAGCCCTGGGGACCCCTCCGTGACTGCCAGCCTTTGCCCTCAGGAAATAACTATCGTGTCTTTCTTCTCCTAGCTCTGAACATGACCAGTGCCTCCAGCTTCCAGATGCTGCGGGGCGCCGTGATCATATTCACAGGCCTGTTCTCGGTGGCTTTCCTGGGCCGGAGGCTGGCACCTAGCCAGTGGTTGGGCATCCTGGCCACCATCGCGGGGCTGGTGGTTGTGGGCCTGGCTGACCTTCTAAGCAAGCATGACAGTCAGCACAAGCTCAGCGAAGTGATCACAGGTGTGGCGGTGTGGGGACCAGGGGCTGCCCATCCTGTCCCATCCTGTCCTGTTGTCCCAGGGAGCCTGGCAGAGTCATCCCACAGACTCATACAAACTCTGCCATATGCAGGTCCCAGGTGAGGGGCGCACCTCCTGTCAAAGTGTTGGAAAGAGTGTAGGGGAAACTGGCGAGGGTGTGGTGAGCCACGCAAGGGACAGGTGAGGAGCAGGAGACTAGAGGAGGGGCTGCCTTGTCCTGTGTTTCATAAACACACGTGCCACTGCCAGACCTGGAGAAGAATGGAAGTACCACTTATTGAGCACTTAACCACTTGCTAAGCCTGGCACTGGGCACCATGACATCCTTATCATGGTAGCCCTCTTGGTACTGAAAGGGCTAAAGTGGCTACTCTGGGTTACTGAGAGTCAGGATTAAACCAGAATCTTCTCTGTCAAGCCTGTTGATTCTTTTGTGAGACAGGGTTTCTCTGCAGTCCAGGCTGACCTCAGACTCACAGCAGTAATCCTGCCTCAGCCTCCCAAATGCTATGACAACAAGCTATGACATCATGTCCAGCTTAAGGCTGTTGATTCTTAAGAGACCTGCTAACCCTATGGATTATCGCTCAGGCCCAGGAAAGTCTCTGGACCATCTGGAGGCTACCCAGCTGGACTACCCCACTGAGACCAGGGAGTCAGGCATGGGTAGTCATGAACTGCATGGGAACAGAAAAAGTCAGGAGCTGATATGTGCTGTCCCCGGGGCGTCCCTATCATCACCCTCTGACCCCTGCCCCGGTGCAGCCCTGGCTTCATCTGGGCCCTCTGTTTCCCTCAGGGGACCTGTTGATCATCATGGCCCAGGTCATTGTCGCTATCCAGATGGTGCTAGAGGAGAAGTTCGTCTACAAACACAACGTGCACCCACTCCGGGCAGTAGGCACTGAAGGTACATGTGCACCCAGGGCCCTAAGAGAAGGTAGGGGATGTGCTGAGGGGTAACATGTGGCATGACCCACACCCATGGAGCAAAGTACTGGTTGGTGGCCAAAGGAGGACGGGGGTAGTGAGCCTTCTGCTCTCAGCCTTCTTCCTTCCCCAGATAGTCGTTGACGGATCCTCTGACATCTACTCTACCAAGCTAGGGGAGATCAAGGATAAAGATGTTCAGGTTACAAGCCCCACTTTATTGGAAGTGACCATTAAGTTGGAAGGGCAGGGTGGTGCGCCTGAGCTTACACCACTCTTGCTCCAGTGATGCCTCATTTGCCAAGCAGATCCGAGTCTCATAGTAGGAAAGGTGGCATTAGAGCCACAGATTCCAATGGGCCGGACTTGGGAGGAGGGAACTCCAGGCTGGGGAGCAGAATGTGAATTTGGAAGCCAATGTGGAACAGTGGGGGTACAATGTAAGCTTAATGTTGGGGAAATAATCAGGGAGTAACTAAGTCAGGGTCCTGGTGTCAGGCATGTGGATTTGGCTAGGTTGAGTGAAAGGCAGGAGGAACCACCAGTGGCTCTTAAGCAACTATACAAACAGCTATCGAATTATTTAAAAATGCAAGAGTAGCAAAACAGATTTGAGCTCTGCTACCAGAATAGCCCATGGACAAGTGCCTAAAAGGGGACTCTGTGGGTCTGGCGCAGTGTGAGTAGAGTTGCTGATGGCAGAATGTTAACCAGCTAAATCTCAGCCTGGAGGAATAGCTCAGCAGTGAAAGTGATTTGCCTAGCAAGCTCTAAGTACTGGAGTTCGATTCCCCAGAACTACATAAGCCAGGCATGGTGGCACATGCCTGTAATCCCGGTGGCACATGCCTGTAATCCCAGCACTCGGAAGGCTGAGGCCGGATTGCCGTGAGTTCAAGGCCAGTTTGGGCTACATAGCATACTTTTTGTTTTCACTTATTTTTATTTTCTGGCAAAATTTTATGACTGAAGCTGTGCGTTAGCTTACTTTCTGGCACAAGCGCCATATCACAGACCACTCACATGCTGAGTTATTAGCTGTGGTTTGTGTTTTGTTTTAAATACCTTCTGTGAAAGCAGTATAGTCGGTTGTAGCCAGCAGTTCGCTTTAAGGTGAATAGAACATCAATGTAGCAAGCATTGCACACAGTAAGGACAGCTATTGTTTTGGGACTGTGTGATTCCATGTATACTAAGTCATAATAGAAAATGAATTCTTACTCTTGACCCACTCACAAGCCACTGTGGAAGTGGAGAAGGAGCGGCCAGAGCCCATTGCATAGAGGCAAAGTTCCTGAAGAGGTAGAGGGATAGATCCCGTGGGGGAGTCACAGGAATCTGAGCAGAGGGTGCAGCCCTGAGCTCAGAGGCTACTGTGCCTCTGGGACATGCTGGGACTCAGGCAGATGGAGAATGTGACATGTTTCCTTGGCCCCCAGGCCTCTTTGGCTTTGTGATCCTGTCCCTGTTCCTGGTGCCCATGTACTATATCCCCGCTGGCTCCTTCAGCGGAAACCCTCGTGGGACGCTGGAGGATGCCCTGGATGCCTTCTGCCAGGTGGGCCAGCAACCGCTCATCGCCCTGGCACTGCTGGGTAACATCAGTAGCATCGCCTTCTTCAACTTTGCGGGAATCAGCGTCACCAAGGAACTGAGCGCCACCACCCGCATGGTGCTGGACAGCTTGCGCACCGTGGTCATCTGGGCCGTGAGCCTGGTGTTGGGCTGGGAAGAATTTCACCCACTGCAAATCCTCGGCTTCCTCATCCTCCTCATGGGCACTTCCCTCTACAATGGGCTGCACCGCCCACTGCTAGCCTGCCTGTCCCGGAGCCAGCACCCCGCCCAGGAGGGCGAACATGAAAGTCTGCTAGGAGGTACCAGGACTCCCATCAACGATTCCAGCTAAGCCTCCCTCAAGGTCCCTTCTTCACCCTGAGGCAACCCACGCCTTTGGGCCTCAAAAGTCCTATCCCCTGCCCTTTATCAACAGACCCATAGGGCAGCTGTTGTCACAGAAGATAAGACACCCAATTCCTCTACTGACCTTGCCTATAAAGAGCTGCAACCCAGCCCCCACAGAGCTGAGTTAGCAGCCAACCGCAGGCCTCCTAGCCACTCCCGAAACTCAGTCATTAATTTACAACCCCAGGATTTGTGAATCACTAGATTACCATACTAGCTTATGAGTCATAAGCTCTAAAAAAAGGAAATAGGCGTACAGGTTCAGAGCAGAGCTAAGTGCTGTATTTTCTAAAATGTGCAAGGTATTCCTTAAATGTGTCTGGAGACCTAGATTCCACTCTAGACACCACCACAAACTCAGTGTGTGCTCGCCATCCTGTTAGGTCTGGAGAGTGGTGTTCTATGCTGTGGGCCTCAGGGCTCTCCCACCCCAGCATCCCATTTTGACCAACCCAAGAAGAGAAGAAGAGCCCCTTTGTGTTCCCTCTTCCCTGTGCCTGTTGTGATCTCATTGGTTCTCCAGCCTCCCTGCCTGGGATGGGTCACAAGGGCAATTCCAGGCAGCTCTTGATCATTGTTTTATGAACTTCCCTTTAAAGATGAGGAAACTGAGGGCCAGAGTTGTTAAATCATTTGGCAGGAAGGGGTCTCCTGCCCTCAGCTCTGGCTGAGGACCCAGAGCAGCCTCAACCATGGGTTTTGCGGCAGATGGGACCTAGAGCGCATCTGGGTATCAGCCCCTGTGTGTCACCCTGGCTCCGTGGAGAACCCATGATGATGAATTTACCAGGATTCTTCCAGTTAGAGTAATTCTGGCATCCCAGACATCATATCAGGTGCTTACCATTCGTTCTGTGCCATCACAGCCTGCAGAGGTGGAGACAGCCGAAGAAAGCGTGGCTCAGAGAAGGTTAAGTGACCTCATGGAACCAGTATTCCAGCCTAGATTTGTCCTTTGGCTGTAGTTAACCAATCTCTGTGGCGTCTTCAGGGTGGATTTCTGAGGCTGGGCAAGAATCCTCAAGTACTCTTGTCCTCCAGGTGCCCCCACCCTGAAGGCAAGGATGGCATCAAGAGCCCAGGAAACTGGCAAGCTGTAATTCCAGTATTGCCCACTGGCATGGTTGAGTGGTGCTTCAGACCATTTTCCTGAGTGGCCCAATCACAAAGTAAAACCCTGAGTGCTGTCCTTAAACTCGACTGAGGGAGTGAGTTTGATGGGTGAGGCCCTCAGGGTGTCTCCGTTGTTGTGGGGCATCTCATTCCACCAGCTCTGAGTCCCAGGGGCACAGAGCTGGGCCATCTTGTGTGTCACAGGAAGAAGGTAACAGGAAGTGAGGGCCGTGGAGACAAGCTGGTAGATGCCTTGTCTAAGAAACTGAGGCCTTAGAACATTGTTTTGGAGATTTTGTTTTTCCCATGAAAGGGAAGGACACAAGAGGGTAACGTCCAGAATGTTGGAGTGGGGCTGGAGGGACGGCTCAGCGGTTACAGCGCTGGCCTAGCAATCACTGAGTCAAGCACTGAGTACCCGAGTTCACTTCCCCAGCACCACATAAGCCAGGCATGGTGGCACACACCTTTTAATCCCAGCACTTGGGAGGCTGAGACAAGATGTTTGCTGTCCAAGGCCAGCCTGGGCTCCATAGTGAGTTCAGGACCAGCCTGGACTGCAGCTCAAGACCCTGTCTCAGGGGGAAAAGAAAAAGAAGTGTTGGAGAAGAAACCTGATGTAAGAAAAGCACAAATGTTTTTATCACTCATTCATTTGTTCAGATGGAGACAGTAATGCCCAGAGAATGGAAGGAATTTCCCCAAGGTCACAAAGTACATTTCCCGGTCTCCATCTTGTCCATCCCATCCTGCCACCCAGAGCTCATACCCACAATCTGGGTCTGCTCACCCTGCCTTGGACTGTCTCACTTACCTGCTGAATTGCAAGCTGTTGAAGAGCTCCTGTGAGCTGGGTTTGATGACACAGGACTGTAATCCCAGCACTCAGGATTACAAGAGGTTTGCTGTGAGTCCATGGCCAGCCTGGGCTACAGAGTAAGACCTTGTCTCAAATAAATTAAATAAAAAAATTAAAATGCACTGTGCATGTAGCTCACCATGGAAGCCCTGGGCTCAATCCCCAATAACACACATTCTCTCTCTCTCTCTCTCTCTCTCTCTCTCTCTCTCTCTCTCTCTCTCTCTCTCTCTTGTTTGGCACTGGGTGTGGTGGCAGAGACCTGTAATCCCAGCACACTGGGAATCTGAGGCAGGAGAATCACAAATCAGGCCCAGCCTGGGTAGAATAGCAACTTAGCAAGACCATGTCTCAAAATTTAAAAAGGCGGCGGGGGTTGGGGGGGCGTGGTGAGGGCGTGGAGGATGTACCTCAGTGTGAAGGCTTTGGTATTCTGTCCCTACACTGCAAAAATACTTGGAAAGCCCTTGGCCTTTGAGAGCTGCTGAGGGAGACTGCTAATATTTGAAGGGTAGGGGTAATTATAATGGAAGTTTGTGGAGTGCAGTGGTAACACATGGGGAGGGATCTGCCCTATCAGACTTGCCACCAACTGAGGCAAACCACCTTGCCTCCAAGAGCTTGGGGTCTACATCTCTACAGTAGGGAGCCAAATTCCATCTCACAGGATAGACGTGGGCATTACCTAAGAGACCAGGCTTGGCTAGGTGTGATGGCGCGTGCCTATAATCCAGAACTGGGGAGTCTGAGGCAGGAAGATTGTCCTGAGTTCACAGCCAGCCTGGGCTACTTAGTGAAGTCAGCCAAATTCACATTGGTTGTGGATTAAAACAGGATACCTGGAAAAATATTTATGCTGACAGCCTGTGCCTCGCCTCTCTCCCCCAGGTCCCTGGGGACTGTTCCCCTGAAGATGGTTGTATAGTGGAGGCTTGCAAGGCCTCACAGTGCCCTTAGGACCTCCACACTGCTGCTGAGTCTTACAGGGGTGGGGGAAAGGTCTGGCAATAGCCCCCACTGTGAATGCAGAAAGGAGCCCTGCCTGGAGAATATTTGCTTGCACACACCAGGAACCTGAAGTTAGAATTGACGGCGAAGGCCCACTATAGATGCTGGTTCAAATAGTCTAAATGAAAATCATTTTCATGAACTGCTTAGTTCCTGCCCCACCAGAGCAATCCTGTGGGTTCCCTGGGCTGCGTGAGTTCTCAGCCTTCTCTCTTGTCACGACTGCCCAGAGCTTTAGGACCATGCCAAGTGGCTCTGTGAACCTGTACTTTGCCCCATGATCTGTGTCATTTCACATGCCAACGATATTTCATGTCAGAGCTGTGCCCCTGGGAGAATGGGAGGCTCCACCCCAACCTTCACTGGTGTCTTTGACCAAGTTCTGTCACCTCTCAGGACTGTGACTGCTTCTAAAATGAAGAGGTTCTTTGTGTTGCTGAGTATGTTCCCCTCCCTTGAGTGAGTGCAGGTTGTTACTCTTGCTTTGCATAATTTAATGTCAGCTAAGGGAAATCTCTGGCTTTTTATTCACTCCATCTTTTCAAAACCCAGGTCAATAGGAGATTTTATGTGTAGCCATAAATAAATTTGTACACCAAACTGGGCATGGTGGGATATACCTATAATCCTAGCTTCCAAGAGGCTGAGGCAGGAAGATCACAGTTTAAGACCTATCTGGGCAGCTTAACAAGACCTTGTCTCACGGTAAAAGAAAAAGGGCTATATAGCTCAGTGCTTCGTGGGTCCAGTCCCCACTACCAGGGGAGGGAGAAGAAGTTAATAATCCTCCTATCTTCATTATGACCACTTGTCCAAAACAATTATTTTGGACATGGGCATACTGAATCCTACCCTTGCGTGGTACTTCTGAGCCTTTGCTGCCTGAAGTAACCCTAATCCTAGATGAAAATAAATTAGAACCCATGTTTGAGAAGGCCTGGAAAGTCTGTATAGGCCATAGAACTTTTTAAGTCCTGCCTTATTTTAAAAGTGAATATAAGCTGGGCTTGGTGGCATGTGCCATTAGTTTGAGGCCAGCATGGGCTACACAGTGAGTTCAGGGCCAGCCTGGGGTATAGTGTGAGACCCTGTCTCAGAGGGGAAAAAAGTGATTGTTATTGTGTCATACTCTGTTGTGCAAACCCACATGTGGCCTGACATAACTCCACACATAGCCTCTGTCTACTGGAACGAGGGCTTGTCCCACTCCTATGATCCTCAGTCCTCAGCTAGGACCACACAAGGAGACAGCAGAAGTCTCCAGGAATCCCGGCCACGGAGAGCTGCCCTGTCCAGGTACATGTCTACAGGGACCTGCCAGCAGTGCTGGCCCTTGAGGCTGCTGTGGCAGGAAGGGCACTTGGGAAGTTCCACTCCTCCCTCAGCTGTCTCAGACACCTATGTGTACCTTCAGGGGTCCCCGAACAGAGCCCAGCAATGGCTCATGGGAGCCAGGGACTCCCACTCCCACTCTAATGCTGCTTACCCTGTGACAGCAGTATACATACAGCATTTCAACTGGCCTCATGCAGCCATATGAGGATACATTGTTCCCAACTTACACCTGAGGTCCTAAAGGCTCAGAAATAAGTCATAGCTCAAGAAAGGAAACGCAGCTACGTGTTTAACGCCCCCAGCAACAATAAGTATCAAAATCTTGTTCCTGTAGGAGAAAAACTAGCATTTAGAGTAGGTAAAGAAATCCCCCAAAACACAGTCCTGGCAAATGAGGAACGAGGATTCACGTCCACATCCACATGACACCGAAGACCATACTCAGGCCACATCCCTGAGCTGGCCAAAGTCAAGATGGGAACTTGTGGCAGAGCCAGAATCAATCTCTGTTCCCAAAAATGGACCTAAAATTACAACTGATACTTTCTGTTTTTTTGATTTTTCTTTTTCTTTTTTATTTTTCCCCCATTTTATTGATATGTACAGGTGCAGAATTTAAGGTTTACAATGGAGTTGAGCATTTTGTGCACATACATTTCTTGTCAAAGTGGCAAGGGCTTTCCCGCTCTCCTTTTGTCCCTCCCCCTACCCTCCCTTCCCTCCCTTCACCTCCCCCC